>JAAIIK010000098.1:3667835-3725835 GCA_014706435.1 Silurus glanis
ATCGTATATATATATATATATATATATATATATATATATATATATATATATATATATATATATATTATGTATTATGTATAAGCATATATAGGAAATAGGAACATTTTGTCCTCAAAGTTGACGTGTTAGAAGCAGGTAAAATGGGCAAGTGTAAGGATTTGAGTAAGTGTGACAAGGGCCAAGTTGTGATGGGTCAGAGCATCTCCAAAACTGAAGCTCTTGTGGGATGTTCCTGGTCTGCAGTGGTCAGTATCTATTAAAAGTGCTCCAAGGAAGGAACAGTGGTGAACCGGCGACAGGCTCATGAGCGGCCGACGCTCATTAATGCACGTGGGGAGTGAAGGCTGGTCTGCGTGGTCCGATCCAACAAACGAGCTACTGTAGATCAAATTGCTGAAGAAGTTAATGCTGTTAATAATCGATGGGTCAGAACTGTTTTGGCAGCAAAATGGGGAGCAACACAATATTAGGCAGGTGGTCATGATGTTATGCCTGATCTGTGTATATCTATATCAATATCTATATCTATATCTGCATAACAGATACACACCATCATATAAGTCTAATGAATCGAGCAAAAACATGCTGTTATTAAACAAAGCACAGCATAGAATTATCGATACGGTGAACACTTCAGGAAGACGTTGTTATTTAAGTCTCCAGTGTCAGCGCATTGTCACAGTCAAAAAAGGTTTATCCCTAATTTGGTCTGAAACATTACAAGCTGTTGAAAAAAATGTAACCGAATCATAAAATGTCCCTCTGTCTGAATCCAAGTGTTGTTTTTGAGATGAAACGAAGAGTCTTTTAAATAGACATATGAAAAGCTGAGAATGCCTACACTGAATGAGTCACATGGCTGTGTCACATGACTAAAACTACATCTTCGTTTTTTATTTATTTATTTTTATATCTCAGTCCACACTACAACTGCAAATTTATCTCTTTCCAGAAAAAACCACCCAATCAGTGTAGACGGAAACCCAACGCATACAAAAAACAATGCGTTTTCAGATTCATCTGGATCAATTTAACATAATTTTGGTGCATGTGTGTGCTTAAATGCAAAACACTAAAAAAAACACCCTGACATTAGGGTTGGACTGGTATAGGGAAAAAACGTATAGGGAATTGTTTTTATGGCGTTTTTTGTTGAAATAATGAAATTTATGAATAAAAATAAAATGATTAATTATAAAATAGAGTACTTTTTTTTTTTACAGTACTGTATACATAAAATAGCATTTTTTTGGGGTGGCGTCCGTTTATTGCCGTATGATTACTGTATAAATAATCATTATATTTCAGTCACATATAATTTCCCAGATGTTAATGCTCCTGTTCTCTTTTTTTCCAGGAACCCTTCCGCCCGGGGAGCACAGCTTTCCGTTTCAGTTTCTTATTCCAAGTAAGCTTCACACTGTTCCTGCTAATTATCCTTTCAATTCATTAGACAAGTTTGTGTTGATTAGATCTCCGAGCCTGGTTGATGTACACACAATTTGAAACCGTAGGTAATAATTTACTGATGATTTACTGCATCAATGTGTCTAAGGGTTTGTCATTAATGGCTCGCTAGTAGCACAGCTTCCATTCTTTTGCCTTCCTGTTTAATAAGTTGGAGTATATTCGGAAGCTGATGAGCATCTCTGCTGTCTGAAGAACGGGTGGTGTCATTTTAAAACTGCTACATGGCTATGTGTAGTACAGGTGGAAGCTCAATTGTATACCGTTTGGCTTTAAAACATACTGTAGCAGGAAGGAAAGGGGAATACATTTCTTTGCAAACTCCTTTCTGTTTCTTCCTACCACAATTTGTACCCGCTGTCTTTTTCCTTTCATAGCACCAGGAGATGTCGGGCTTTTTAAAATGCACTCGCATGTAGTTAAATAAACGGGAATTTTGTTGGGAGTCCAGGGCCTTTATTGGGAGTCTAGGGAATTTGTTATCTGATTAGTCCGAAACTTTGTTCCTGAATGATAACCAGGAACACAGTCTGTAGGGATCAAACACATCTGTTTATTTACTGCATTATTAGAGATCTTATTGGAAATTAATGCATAAAAAAAAGTCATTATGTTCCAAAAAGGTTTGCTAACACATTTCTGGACAGGCAGTCAATTGATTACCGGCTTTGCTGTTGACATCAAGGGTGTGGTATGTTTACATAAAGGTTACACACGTGCCAGTGTTCCATTAAACCTCACGTATGACCTAATGTAGTTACTTAACTTTGTTTTTTGACTCATTTGGTAGAATTATAGACATATGGATTTATAGTGGTAACTCAGTTCCTGTGAGTGTTCTGAGAACACAGGATATTAAGCCTCATCGAGTATTTCGCTTGGGTGTGTTAAAGCAATACAGCTGAGCTTTTACAGCTCTGGATGATGAGAAAATGTTTAGTGATGGGACGTTGTGCCCTCTGCTGTCAGAGTGTTGGTATAAATTGTCACAGATTTTTTAACTTTGTAGGAGAAAAGTAGGTTTGTTGTTCAGTGTGGACAAGTTTAAACCAATCTGAAGCTTCTGATGTGTTCTTGGAGTTTTTTTTTTATATAATCTTATATAATATATAAAATATTTAATCACAATTAATCGCACGATCATCAGGAGTTAATCGCAACTTAATCGCACATTTTTATCTGTTCTAAATGCTTCTCACGAGTTAATTTTTTTATATCTAAAATTTCTTTATATCTCGTACGTAAAAAATAAATTAATAATAAAAAAGATGAGCGAGAGACTCAACATTATTCTTCCCATGAACTTCCCAGGAAATTTGGATGATGCAGCTTTCTGTGTTATAAAACTGTCATTAACTATTCCAAATATTTCATAGGTGGTGAACGGGTTCACGTTATATGATCGAGTGAGTGTGAGCTATAATGCGAAATTTTATTTTGACCTGTGATCGATTAATGATAAAAAAAATAAATAAAATGTTTCAAGACTGGGACTTTGAAATGGGTCAGACAAGAAATGGCAAAATATTTGAACGATTAGAATTGACTGTTATTCTAATGTGGTACTTCTATTTGTAAATGTTATATAATGGGTACACAGATGACTCGTAAGTCATGGAATCACCCAAAATGAATATTCTATTCCTGTTTGATCTCTGGATGGCTGATAAAGCTCACTATACATAGTCAGACGGTATCAGAGAGCCATGTTTGGCCAGAGTGAAAGCTTGATGGTGATTCCGGCTGATGGGCCTCACTGTGTCGAGCTCATTATCAACACTTAGGTTACAGTTCCAACAATAGCCCTTTCTATACGGTTCGCTTTGGGCATTTTAGTAGTCAAAAAGTAAGAAAATGAACAGACAGCCTTCCATGTTGGTGACGGTTGGGGTTGCAGGACTTTCTATCTAGAATATATGGACCAAAATATTAGCAATCAGTAGGAGGCAAACAACTGTGTAGGATGCTTTTGGATGCTATAGCATAACATTTCCCCCTTACTTGAACTAGGAGACCCAGACCTTTTCCCCCATGACAATGCCCCTGCACACAAAGGGAGTTTCATGAGGATACATGGATTGGAGTAGAAGATCTTGAGTGGCCTGTTATAGGGCTTTGAACACAAACCTAAACACCTTTGCGATTAATTGGAACTGAAGGCATGCACTTATCTATATCTTCCCAGAAGAGTGTCCAATAATTGGCAAATAAACCTGGTTCTGATTCTGAGTAAGGGTTACTATAGCATCAAATTGGGACTAAATATGCAATGGGATGTTTTTTTTGGCAAAAAGACATTTTGTTCTTAAATCTTTAACTTAATCTTTAAATCTTTGATTCAGGATGAAATCCGCATTCCCTCGTTATTTTAGTCAGGTCTTGGTGCTCTGTGCTTTTTTTTTTCATTTCCCTTGTTTGTCTCTGTCATCCGCTTCCATTATTAGCCCTACTAAATGAGCCCCTGCTAGTCACTGTCTTACCACGGCAGAGGAAAAAGCTCTTAAATCACACGGATCTCATTCACTGACAGTGCAATCTAAAGCTCAGGCAAATTAGCCCTAGTCTGACACTAGTCTTCTACATCCACAGTCCCTTTTTATTTGAGCGAATCAGTAAATGAGAAAAGAGACCCAGGCAGCAGTTTTATGCATTCACAGATTGTATTTGTGGTATTTTTGTGAAATTAAAATGTTGAATGTTTTTGATTTGTTGCTTAATTATGACTGCTGTTCAAATTAATTAACTGTACCCTTTTTTTTTAGCACATGCTCCCACTTCATTTGAGGGCCCCTTTGGGAAGGTGTTATACAGAATCCGGGCTGTAATAGACACTCCTCGCTTCTCCAAGGATTACAAGGCTCAGAGACCTTTTTACCTACTGAAAGTCCTGAATCTCAATGAGTTGCCTGATGTAGAGGTGAGAGGTCTTAGCACTTAGTCTTGTTATAAATAGTCTATACAGCAGTCACCTCACTGATATATATATATATATATATATATATATATATATATATATATATATATATATTAGGAGTGTAGTGGTGCACGTATTCGTACCAAAGTTTTTCAGATCAGAACTTTTGGTTCCGTGCACACATGTACTGAATGCAATCCTTTTTACATGCGGAACATATTTAAAATCTGTGTTACCTCAGGAATGTACCTCAGGACCGCAAGTTTGTTTAGTCTCCGCCACGCACTTTGAACACATTTCTTTATTATTATTAAACTTGAAAACATGCACAACAACAATGCCAAGGGTATAAAAAATAAACTAGAGTTAGCGCAATCGGTACCGGAAATAAGATTTGTTTTGCGCATGCATGAAAACGCTAAAGAATCAGGAAGTGGCTAGCGCCTAACGTTAGCTCTGTGGATTCTTTTGCTTTTTATGACCAGCTTCAAGAATTTATTTTAAAGAGAGAAAATCCTGACAATTTCACATATTGAGGGAATGAAGACATTTGTTAATGCTGAAATGAAATGTATGCTGAGTAGAATAAGTAGAATAGTTAAGTAGATCATATATTTAAAAAATTAAATATTAAAGGTAAAACACACACACTTACATACACATCTGTATTACGCAAATGGTGTCTAGCTTTTTTTTTTTAATTTTATTTAATCTATTTAATTTGTGCCAATTGAACTGAATATTTGGTTTAATCAATAAAATTAAAAGTGTAATGCATTAATTAGATTCATTCTATTTTATTAAAAAAAATTATAAAATATGATAAACATTTTATTTAGAATTGTTTCAAAAATGTTACCGTTGATGAAAACCCGACAAGCATTTATGCATATATATATATATAATGTTAGTAGTATATGTAAAAGGCACATGGTTGCAAACAAACAAAGTTTTTATGTAGTTGTATTTATATCATATCATATGAAGCTGTGACGAGTTTGAAAAAGAGATCATTAATCAATAAAGCAACTGAAAAATTGTTACACATTTAAGATTTGTGAATACTAGGGATGTGCATTTCCATAACTAGATGCATAGCCAGCGTTACGATAAATTAAAGATACATATGAAACAGCTACCGATACAATTCACGTGCAGATAGTTGCTTTTTTCCTTTAGTTCAGACAGAGAGCAAATCATAAATTTGAAAACAAAACAAAAAGATGAAATAAAACCAGAGGTTCTTTTCCTGTTCTGTCTCCGGGAAGATGCAGCTCTACCTCTGCCATGTTAATCTGTATTCTATGTGACTCTCAGGACACGCCTCGGTCTCGGTAGTGTTGTGATGCGTCATTTTCACGTAGCCGCAGCGTTGCTGAGAAAACGCGCTTTAGAAACAGTTTAGCGAGGAGAAAACAATCTACATATCAAATATTGTTCACAAATTATTGGTCACTTTCTAAATAAAACTATTGCGCATCTATTAACAATTATATATAAACAAAAAATTTTTGGGATGCAAATATGGTAAACACGTCAACTTGTATTCACAGTTGCACACTTTTTAAAATGGGTGCAACGCATCGTTAACTTTTATGCCGAGGCAACGATGCGAATCTTACCATCCCTAACGAATACTTCCGCAAGTGTGTTTCTTAATGGATCTACATTGCAAGGAATAATGTATTATTTATTTAGACATAAAGTTTTGTATATATAAAAGGTTTTCTTTTTCCTGTCAGCAACCGAGCAGCGCTGTGACATCTAAAAAGTTTACCTACTTCCTGGTGAAGACGGGGACCCTTGTGTTAAGGGCTCACTGTGACCTGAGAGGGTACACTCCAGGCCAAATCATCAAACTCTCCACAGAGATCCACAACAAATCAGGAAAAGACACAGGCTATATCCTGGCCAGTCTTGTACAGGTGGGCCAACATGCCGTCTGATAGTTACATTTTATCTTAAGGATGTAAAAGTTATTGTTATTACATATCTGTATGTAGGTTCTTTTCAAACTCCTTACCAATTAGATTTGTTTTTTTGTTTTATATTTACGCAGAAAGTCACCTATAAGACAAAACGGCCGCTGTTTGATTTACGGACCATAGCGGAGGTAGAGGGAGCAGGCGTAAAAGCAGGGAAACACGCAGAGTGGAAGGAGCAGATCATTGTTCCTCCTCTTCCTCAGTCTGTCCTTGCCGGCTGCAGCCTCATAGACATTGAATATTTCATCCAGGTAGGAGCAAGTCACCTCAAACACAAAGTAAAGAAGAAACTAAACACATTTAAACCAAATGAACTCACTTTTTAGTCAGGCTCTACTAGCAATATAGCCTGGTATTGCATGCTTTTTTTGGGAATTTTCTACCTAAAGTGCAAATAAAGATGGATATGGAAATATATTTCTTTAGCACCCACAGTTTGCAGTATTGCAACCTGAAAGCCAAATTCAATAATAGTGATTTAATGCTTAAAATATATTGTATACTATTTCTGTTCAGACTGAGGAACTTGTTGCTTGAAGAATCCACTAATGTTCAACGTATTTGCTCAAAGAGTCTAATTTTTCTTTTAATCACTATAACTCACTTCTTTCATGAAAGATTTCAGTAAAGTCTCCTGAGACAGTGGTCACTCTGCCCATCTACATTGGAAACATCGCCGTCAACTTGAGCCCCACAAGACTGAATCCACCGACACAACTTCAGCACGGAGCTGCGATGGCCCCCATGCCTGGCCCTGGACCGGTGATGCCGAGCGCCCCCCCGGCTGAGGACGACGAGGAAGACGTGCAGGGTGCAGCAGCACTGAGCAGTGAGGAAATTCCAACCAAGAGTCATTCCCAGCAGGACCCTTCGTGCCAGTCTATTTCCATGTCCCCTGGGGCGTTCAGTCACGCTCCGGCCCAAGCTGTACCTCAGGGTCAGCAGGGCCAGTCAACTGAAAGCACTGCACCACTTTTCTGCGTCTCCACGGGGGCCACCATTCCCTTTTTCTCCGACAGTAACGCCACGCCAGTGCCCACTACCTGCCCTCTCATTCTGCCTCCAGAGTACAGCAGCTGGGAATATCCACATGGTAAGTGACATTACTGATTTACATGGTAGACATGATAAAAAATAAAAAATGTTGCATTAAATAGTAGCCATATTTGTAGATGTTTCTTTTTTTTACACAAGGAGATGGTGCAGTTATTTATACATTTTTTTTTCCCCCTTACTATAAAAAGTCATGTAGGACATAGCCATAACTTCTGTTTTTGCTTTATAAAAGCAGCTTTTTAAAAGCTACTGCATCAGTATAAACCACACAGCTGGAAATACTAACAGCTTTCCTGTTATATTAACACTTTCTGACCAATCAGTATCAAGAATTCAAGATTGGTGTAAGTCATGATATTATCTAAACAGAAAAAAAACAACCTTCCCCCCCGTAATAATAATATCGCTCAGCTTCAAATGAAATAACTGTAATTGATATGTATTGATTGAGTTATTGATATATGTTGATATGTCTGTCACAATGTTGACCTGCATAGCTCAGGCTCATTACGACCCAGGCAAATTAGATAGACAGATGCTTTATCCTGTTTGAATCAGCCAATCAGTTTCGAAATTACATTACCGAGCGCCTTCTGGTAAATCTACCGCTCGAATAGTACTTAAGATAAACGTGCACATCAGAGAACGCCGGATCCGTAGTCTCCAGAGTAGTTCCTATCGATTCAGTCGACTCCAGAGGACATTTCGCCAATCGTCCAAATTAACGACCAAAGGTGAAATGGCTTTAACATCGTACTGCACTTCCAGCTATTTGACGTTTTAAAGATTCATACAAGTAAGTTCTTATTTTTCTTGCTTTGTTTTTCCCAGAACCCCCTCCCACTTATGAGGAAAGCTGCAGCAGTACCAACTCGAGTTTCAACACCAGCATGACGTAGACGAAGACACTGGATAATACTTGTCAGTAAATCTGCAACTTCCCCTGCTGGACATTCCCAGGCATTGCCATTTCTCCCCGAATAGGACCAAACGTACTTAAAAAGGGATCTTGTCATTTTTTCTTCTCACTTGATTTATATAAAACTGTATAGTCCTCACTCCTCAGTGTTGGAGAAAGGGTCTCTGGATCAGTGCCTAATCACTGTAGCACTCCTGAACTACTACAGATTTGGTAAACCTGCCTCTTGGTGCGGTGACAGCCGATATACACAGGACGTGCGTTTGTTAGTCAAGGCTGGCCTTTCTGCCACGCTTGTCCAAAACACAGGCTGTCAAATCAGAGCCATTTTTGAAAGATCTCTGGTCACTCCGATGTCAATCTGTGAACATTTCCTCAGGCTTTCGCAGTGTCAGTCTGCGGCTGGAATGTCGCTCAAGGAGGACCCGTTAGGTTTTTATCAGCACAGAGAAAGATATGGCTTTTTGTTTTTGTTTTTAAAAGCTCGCCTTCTGATACGATTCAGAACTTCGTGCGGTCGCTAAGTTTGTTCTTTACATCTATATAAATCGAAGCTCGTTTTCATCGATATCGAAGGCATTTATCAACGAGGAGAAGCAGCTTTTGTTACATTGAAACCCTGCATCAGAGGTGCCAACATCTATGGTTTAATTGTTGCCATAGCAACATAGCAAAAAGCAACACGCACTCGCAATAAGATTATTCAGTGATTTATTTCAGAACGAATCTAGTATTTCCAAAAATGAACATCGTGGAATTGTTTAACATGTTGGCGTACATATTAAATGCAAATGTATTGCAGATTGTTCTGGAAACATGACTGTTGAAGGCCACTTTGTGGGACGGGGCATCGTGTACTGTTCTGGTACGCAGTTATCATTAGGAAAATCTAATAAATAAAGAATATCTGCACACCTTTATGTTAGTAGGCAGAGCACAGGCTTTGTTAAAAGCATCTTTAATAAATAGGGCTAATCCAAAATCCACGATGGGGAGGTGGTAGCTTAGTGGTTAAGGCATTTGATTTTGTATCTGAAGGTCGTGAGTTCAAATCCCAGTTACATCAACCTCCCACTTCTGGGCCCCTGAGCATGGCCCTCAACCCCTAGCTGCACAGTTGTGTAAATGAGATAATCGTAAGTGACTCTGGATAAGAGCGTATGTAAATGTAAAAAACACAAGGTTTTTTTCACATATAGCACGGTGAAAGGAGCATGGACAGAAACCCTTGCGCATGGATGCAGTTCAGTTCTGCGAGAACTGAGTACTGAGCGTCTACAATTCTCACTGCTCAATTTAATGACAGTAAAAGAGACATGGCCTGCTTTTACAAAAAAATTATTTGTAATCTTTGTGCGATCAGAATTCTGATTATAATAAATACATTGTGTTTAAATATAAATTAAAACAAGATCAAATTTAAATAACCGTGGTTTTGTGACTAATTTTTTACCACCATGTTTGATAGCAAATGGCTGTCATTATAGTTATTTAATATCGCTGGTATTATTATGGCAATTATTATGGTATTATTAAGTCTGTAAAAAGAAAATCGTATCAAAATCAAACTACCCCCTGCCCTGAGTCATTTTAAATAGATTCTCCTGATAAATATGATTCTATGTAAATTGCACAATTTGTGACTTTGTGCAACGGAAATACATGAGCCCGATGTGAGCCATTTTCAAATTCATGAAAACAAACTCAAACGAAAGGGAATACACTGAAGGGGAAAGGACACGTGGTGTAAAAGGTGCGCATTTCCTACTGGTAGCGATTCTCTTCGCTTAACGCTGACTTGATTGACCTGTACTCTGACTATTGAGCCAATAGAAACGAAGAACACCGAGCTGCTGAGTACACATCCAAGACAAAACAAACAAACAAACGAGCCGCATCTTCCAATGAAACAGAGGTTGTTGTTTTTTTGTGGTAAAACCTGTGAGGATTGTTTTGTTAGTAATGTTGGCGCCTCTGCTGTGTTTTGACTACTTTTGCTTCTCGACCAAGCCTTTTCTTACCCCTTAAGTGTTGTTACATTCGGATTTGATTATGTAGTACGGAATGAATTGTAGACTTTCTCTGTTTAAAATCGAATTAATCTGTTTCTGGGATGTTAGAAAATGTCGTTTCTTTACAATGACTATATAAAGTATAGACGACCTAATTTTAAAGAAAAATATTAATCATAAAATTCCCTCACCATTTTCGTAGGTCAGGCGTAATACGTGTTTCTTGCATGTATTCAAAAAAAAGTGAATATCTGTGCTGAATGAGGAAAATGCTTCTTTTTTGCTGGAATGAAATAGCAATGTTTGTGAACGATGTTTTTTTTTTTTTTGTGATACTTTTTTTAATCTGTCTGATTTTGGTCTGATCTTTTGTCTTATTGTCTGATCTTTTGTGTTATTAAGTCTTCTTGACTTGACTTATTAATCCACAATCGATGGAGTTTTAACCTGAATTCCCAGTCGAGGCCTTATCTTGTGCTTGCTGTGTAAAACTCTGGTCTGATAGTGTTTCTCCATTAATGTTTTATTAATTCTTTAGTCATTTTTTTTTTTAAATTGAAGCACAAAATGGCACTTTTTAACATTTTATTTGACTGTTTGTGTGTGCGTCATCTTTCTACCCCCAAATGTAGTATCACTATTGCTTATAGCTTTACTTTACTGTGATTTTCTGCCATTATACAGTATGTAGCGACCCTTCGTTTTGCTTATTCCATCATGAATGTTAATCGTTGCTACTTTTCTAGGATCCAACAAAAAAGATTGCACGGAAGACACTCCGATCTTTTTTTCCGTGTGAATCATTTTGAGTACTGAGTGAAAAAAATCGCGTAAACGAATCGCTCGCGTTTTTTTTTTTACTTTGTTCAATGATCGTCTCAACGTTCAAGTGAAATCACTGTGCTACAGGAACATCTCCTCGAGATTGTAATAAAAAAATTCGATGATTGGTTATGGAAAAAGGATGAAAATGAAATAACGCATGGGAAAATTTTTAATAGTTTTAGATATTTTAAATAGATTCCATTCAAGAGAGCGATCTGTTTCTCTTGCATGTCTGGAACACCTTGTTTTTTTACAGCTTAAGAGTAAATGTAGTATGAGTTAAAAAAGTGAAGATTTTCAAGTAGGAGCGAACAGATTCGAATCATAATGGTGCTCCCTTAGGCTCCAGTATGCTACAACATTTGACAGTTCTTCCATATCTGTGCTAAACTCTAAATTGCCTGATGTAGCAAAACGAAACAAAATGTCATCCAAATGAGTTTCACTTTCATTCAGAGATGCACGTGTCACTGTCTTTGCTCTAATACATGCCTTAAAAACATCTCGAAATTGTAACTGTGACAAATTCAAACATATATCAGTATCACGATGGGGATGTTCTGTTATAGGAAAACAAAAAAAATAAACCAGAAGTGAAATAGAGTTGCTATTGCTGTCCAGATGTTGATTATTTTCCAAGAACAGGACAACCAGTTGTTTTTTTATTCCTTTCAACCATTTGCAGTTTTTCCCAACAGTTATAATTGTATTATTTAATAATCAATACATTGTCCTTTTTTATCAGTTTATTGTTACTTTTAATGTGGTGGAAGATCTGCGAAAAAACAAGTTGTCCTTCTTCCAAGATCTCTTTTTCATTTCACAGTTAATGAGACAGAAATGAAGTCTATTGTGGAACAATACAAAGCATTCAAACTGGAGATTCCCTACTAAAACTGGCTCAGCAAGTCATCAACAAGATCCCTGCGAATTAGCTGGTGCTTTAGAAACAATAATTATATTTTAATTTATATATAAAAAAAACAAAAAACATACAACCCATTACAGTTATTTAAATTGAATTATAAACCTCCTGATCAATCTGTTTTGAGAATTCAACATAAATTGTATAAACGTCATTTGTTTTCACAAAAAGGACTCATCTACATTTGACAAAAATAAATCCTGGTTCTTAAAATGGATTTCAGATTTGTTCAAATGCCGTGTTCGGCCTTCAATTTACTCTTTCCATCACCAAAGGTTCAACAGCTTTATAATATTCTTTATTTGTTTTGTTTTTCTCTGTTGACATGGTCTGTACTTTTGTATTTTTCTGTCGGTGTGTATAACCATGTGCGTATTGCCGATCTTTCGAGCAGTGCTGTCATCTGAACCTCTCCAGCAGGCATTGGATACCAGTACTACCACTGTGGATCAATGTTGTATTTCAAAAAACATTCGAATACAAATTTGTTTTGTTTTGTTGGTACATTGTACTAATAAAATCTCATCTGTCTCTACCGCTTCATATCTTCTTGCGTTGCGTCTGGAGTCTTTATTTTATGCCTTTAACGGGGATATGTAGAAATTTAAAAGCCGCACACTGAATTTCCTGCTCAGCAAATCCATCAAGCATGTAAATCGTGAATTTAAATCCTAACTCCACCGAGCTGCCACTACTGTGCCCTTGAGCGAGGCCTTTAAACCTCAACTGCTCAGTTGTATGAATGAGATAATTCTATTGTATTAATGATGGCACTAATAAAAGATGCTTTGTTGATTAGTGTCTCTAGAGAAATGTAAAACTACCCATAATTTTAAACAATGTGACTTTTTATCAAAATTTAGACCATGTTAGTGTGTTTATTAAAATAAAGAAATAGAACATAGTGACAAGAGCCGATGCTAACGATTGTCCTGCATGTGATATGACTCTTTACTTAACATCTCTGAACCTTGTTATACAATTTAGAGGTAATTCCCAGTGATGCATCCCAGTGACCAATCTCTGATTCCCACCATTCCCAACAACCGATCACCAATGCCTAAAAATCTTTCGAAAGTTATTTACTGTTTGTGTCCTTTCATTTGACATGCATAATGATTTAAAAGCTATGCAAATAATAACAACAAATAAAAGTTTCTCTATCTTTATGAATGTTTGGAGAAATTAACTGTCTGGATGACCAAGGCTGTCCATAAGTGTGCAAAGCTGTTAATCATGCTAAGGAAGTTTTTTTTGAACATGTAAATGTATATATTTGTTATATCAGAGTAAACCTTTATACTGTTAAATGACCTGGGGTGTTGCATAGAAACAAAAGGGACATGCACGTGTCTCTCAAAAAACCTTGTGAAATGGAACCTCTGGTGTCATTTGCCAGCAATTTGTCACCTTTTACTCAAAAGTGATAGCAAATTACATCTATGTGGTATTGAAGGCTGCAGTGGGCTAATTCCACTAGGCTTTAAAGGGGTAAAAATGGGCTTTTTAGTTATCAAATGTACATTACAGCATAGTGAAATTCTTTCTTCACATATCCCAGCGATGTTAGGAAGCTGGAATCAGCCATGATACAACTACCCTGGAGCACAAAGGGCTTTGCACAAGGGCCCAAGAGGGGCAGATTGGCAATACTGGATTGGCTTGAACACCCAGCCTTCCTTCAGTAAACCAGAGCTTTAACCACTGAGCTAGTTCAGTCCAGATAGATTTGCATGTTGTTAAAATATGGACTGGTAGCCATGTTGTTTTAGTATTCCTCACACTATTTAACCTACATTTGACAGGCACTGTAAGTGTGTATTACTGCCATGTAATAGGAATAACAATTCAACACATCACATTAAAATGGTACCGTTTATCACCCTAACATCTTCTGTGGTATGTTTTCTAAAAGGACACCAAGTTTCCATGTGAGATTATAAAATCATTCACCAAAACTTTTAGTAAGTTGTCCCAAAAAAGCTACATTTGACAAGAATATTACTGTTCTTCATTAGTACATGAATTAATACTAATGCAAAGAATGTTAGTTTTATGCCCATTGAGTTCTGTAAACACTTCTGGCTGCTGAGCACACAGAAGAAAAAAAAACTCCATTGTGCAGGTGGCGCTCTGCGCATGTCGTTTGCCACGCGCCAGAAACTCAGAAGAAGACAAATCCCTCTCATTCCTACAGAGGGACAAAAAGCTCTACACCATGCTACACATTCGCACAGGATTACCTGGAAACGAGGGATCACAAGCTATTTAAACGTAAGACAATCTCCTAAACAGTTATTTAATTCGGATTAGTGCATGCAACAATAGGTTTCCTTTGTCAGTAAAATACACTTCTTGCAATAATTCGGGTTTGTAGGTCGCACTAATACGAACGGGTCGTTTCGAATGCGCATTTCTTACGCATTCATGAACAACTTCAATTCTTCAGTGTGCCTTTTATTGCGGTTCGATTTCTTCTTTCGGTTTATGAAATATTTCCTGAACTTTCGACCTAATTTTATTAGCCTTAAACTCCCCAAAAGGTGTGTAATTGATGTGTTGATGGATCGTAAAGCGGTGTTTTGAAAAATAACACAGTTCGCCAAGGAACCTGTAAAATCGATAGTTTAAGCATGGTGTCTACGAACAAACTTGTGTTATGCTCGTTCCGGGGCTTGATCCATTCCGGCTTTTGGTGCTGCCTTATTGGTGCTGCCTTATTGCCATTATAATACCATTGTATATTTGTGGAATAGTTAGAAAATCAGTCAGGGGAAATACATTTTTAATCTACTATTTGCTGCCTTCAGTGTTTCGATTTTGTGTGGGTAAATTACTAAATTTCGCTTATGTAGATGCTAAGAAGTGTTCATCTTCATTTAAACTGAAAGTTAACTGTTGTAAAGATTTGTCTATATTGTCTGTCTATTTTAGTTTATAATACTATAAATGTATTATTATTATTATTATTATTATTATTATTATTATTATTATTATTACAGCTTTGATTTAACTGGCTGTTGTAACGGTTCCTTGAGTGAATGATTAAGCCAAAGCTGGGTTTCATTATCTGACAGTTTCGTGATCCGTGTAACTCAAATTGATCTTTAATTATTATTTTATTATTTGTAATAATAATAATGATCGTGCAAAGAAATAAAATAAAATCATTTAAGCTATATACTTTCATGAAATTGCCATTCAGTGGTACAAATCTACATTCATGTGATGTTATTTGCACTAATTGGGCGGTAGAGGGCGCACTTCACATATTTTATTCTGTAGCTGGAGCCTGGTTCCTGCTCCAAGGTGGTGCTTCATTTGAAGAACATTTCTTCGAATTTCTTTTTAGTAACTGCTTCATTCTGGTCTGGGTAGTGGTGGATCAAGAGTCTTTCCTGGGAGCACATGGTGTTCAGTCCATTATAAGGAACCAATTGCACACAAACCCACGCACATTTGGCTGCAGAATATCTGGTCATAGTGAAGAGTATTATGATTAAAAGCATATAACGCTGGATCTGTTTATTTCATTAGGGTTTTTGGAGTCTATGCACTGATCAGTCATGCTGCTTAGTGTACACGTGGCCAATTGTGGTCTATTTGGATCATACATCATCAAAAGTATGAAGGGGTCAGTGTTTTGTAAGATACACAAACCTCAAGTGACTTTCCATTCTGGTCAAGAGCAACGAGAATTTATTTATTTATTTATTTATTTTTTGTTTATGGGCAGCCATTGGCTTCCTGCTGCTCAGAGGTAATGCAAAAGGCCTAATGCTAGTGTGGTGGATTGTGCTATCCAGTTGGTGAAATACAGTTTATTTGGGTGTAATGTAGCCTCTAAACTACATTACACCCAAATAAGATTTGAATAAATTTACTAAAGGTATCCAGCTGCATTATGAAACTGGTTTCCTGTGTTGTTTGATGGTTGGTTGTGTCATGTATATGTAAGGAATAAAAGATAACAGGGTGTGGTGTTTTTAAATAATCAGTGATCACAATCGACGATTTCTCGGCCATCAGCCATCAGAATTTTGTACACAAAGATTAATTACATTTACAGTTGAGAAGTTACAAATCTTGTTCAGCAACTGCTGCGATTTGAACTTATGGCTTTCTGATTACTAGCCCATTAAAACCATTGAAACCTACAACTTGCTTGTTTTTTTGGTTTTTTTTGTTAAACCTCAGAAGAAAAATGCAACACAGAACTGTGGAAAGTCTGTCCTGAAGACTTTCTTGTGGTGGAAAACCTCTTCATTGTCACTGAAACTGGGGCCTCGAAAAATAAATGCTAAAAAAATAAGCATACACAATCATAACCTCACAAAGTTTCAATTTACAATTATCCATTTTCTTGTTATAGAAAATCAGTCAACACCTTCTGACCAATCAGGTTTGAGAATGAAATAGGACTGTGGTAGATATTGATGATAAAGCCTTTTGTATCAAGCAATACTCGATACGCGCCGTTTTAAAACTTCTCAGCAACCTACTCGACTTGCTGCTAGATTCTGTTGCCAGGTTACGCTAAACAGCAATCATGGCATTGTGTCTCCTGGATTTTGTTCAATAAATGCGAAACCCAATCCAGTGTTAATTCAGAGTTTTGTGTCACTATCAGGTAAGATTGGTACCATGATTTAGAAAGTTCGATAAGCAAGCCAAATCGCATCTACTGGAAGCTGAAGTGTAGAAGGATTTTTGGTGAATTCGTCTGAGGTGAAAACATCTACATCTATCGGATGTAGCATTTTATGCTAGGTATGATTTCCCAAAATTCCCCTCCACAAAAAAACCTATTTCACTGAATGGGGAAGGACATGAAATGTTAAAAAAACCCAATATAAAAAAAAAAGTTTGTGTTTATTTGGTAAGGTTATGTTTGGCTTCTGAATTTGTGAAACTCTGTTTGGTGAACCATCCATAGAAAACAAAAGGTCTGGGTTGTGCTTACAGAACTTTGATGCTGCTAGTATAATGTGGTCTTCTCTGCAAACGCTTTGGTTTTTGTGGTAAAATGTTTTCCCGTTTTCCCTCTCGCTATGAAGATTTTCTTTTAAGCTACCATGTGCTCGCATTTCAGATATTTCTGTCAGCAATTTGTAGATTTGGTGTATTGTACACACATATGAGGAGTAACATCCCAGGAACGGTTCAGTCAAGCCAAATGTGGTTAAACTGTGGAAAATGGTAGCTCACCTCGTAAGGTCGTGAGCTAAATGTCTTAATAGACCAGCAGTTCCAGAGAACCAATGTTGAACCCTCTGTTGCTCAGTTGTCTGTTAGAATTGTATCTTGCCTCAGTCATGAAATTTCATAGAGCAATGTTGACATGAACAATGAAATGAACGAAACGCATATTTCAGTTGCTCATTTTAACAATTATTTCAGATATTCCCAAACTAAACCATTAGTTGGGTTTAATCAGACATTTGCCTTCAAGGTTTGGGCAACTTTCCAGATAAACCCAATTTAGTTTGAATCAACTAAAGGTTTCAATCATTCCAAAGATCTCACGAAGTTCTAAATAGGAGGTTGTTTTTCACAGGAATAACCTCGGAGAAATTTAAGGCTACGCTAGGCGAGTTTACTGCTATGATTGTGTAATTCTATAATCATTTCACTTCAGTTTTATGAAATGCTCCGACTTCTTGGAGAAGTTTGTATTATAATTTTCTGACTGAAAGTCTAGTTGGATTTCTTAAATCTGTTTAACTTGGTTTGTCTGGTAAATTGTGTTTTATGACGACTCCTAAGCTAGCTTGAGGAATCTGTTGTGTTTGCTCTATTGTCTGTTGTCATCTAGTCAGTGTTTTTATACTTTTTATATCATTTAGGCCTGCAACTTATGATTATTTTGATAGTCGATTAATCGGACAGTTGTTTGTTTTTCTTTTCGATGAATCGGTTAATCGGATTTGTATTTTAAATGAGCTGTTTTGTTTATTGTAATTTTATATAGAACCAAATTCAGGGTATTTGTGTTTAAAAGTGTACTTTAAAAACATGCAAAAGCCAGATTTTCAGAGTTGACCTACGTTTTTAATTTTGACATTTTAAAACGCCTGCTTGTTGAGGAGTGCATGCGGGATTTCTCCTTTAAACGAATTCGCTCCAAAAATTGTGTAAAGATAAGATGAACCTTTATTCGTCCCACAGTGGGGAAATTTCAATAAACTTGGTCTCGTCCGGGATTTGAACCCGGGACCTCTCGCACCCTAATCATACCCCTAGACCAACGAGCCACGCAAGTTCTTGCCATAGCGTTGAGCTCTGCACTTCACGGACGAAAAACAGAATCAACATCTGCATAGTTTTTAATGATAATTGCAGACGGCAAGTTGACAACCACGGTTTAACCAATTGTATTTTGTTTGGTTGTGACGATATAAGCACCTAAAATCTAAGTAATACAATTTTGTATAGTAATTAAATGATATATGCATAAATTAAATATACAAACGTTGAAAAAAAACGTTCAAACGTAGTAAAGCCGCAGTAAATCACGTTTGAAAACGGATCAGTTACTGTTGTAGCAAACGCTATAAAAAGAGAACGGAACGGAGAAACGCAAGGAAGCTAACCGGCTTAAAAAGAACGGAAAAAATATGCATTGGTGTACAAATGCATTCGCCGAAACCACAACATATAATCGTTTACTGCAGTTGTTATTTGATGCTTTTAGATTGTATTTGTTCGCACCGTTTTAATTGAACCCACGATGTCGCGAGCGAGCTGATTGACTAAGCTAATGCTCGCGAGTCACGCCAGAGCAGACGTTAGCAAACAACTTGTTTACACAATAGCACTTCATTAAACTACCGTAATTTCCGTACTATTAAGCGCAACCAAATATAAGCCGCACCCACTGAATTTGACAAAGATTTTTATTTTGAACATAAATACGCCGCACCTGTCTATAAGCCGCAGGTGTCTACACTGAAACTAATGAACTTTACACAGGCTTTAACGAAAGACAGTGTCTGTTACACGGCTTGTATCTAAACAGTAGCCTACCAAGAAAGTCATTGTTCACTGTCTTCCTCCTTCCTTTCACAACTATTTCTCTCGGGAGTTTATCTTTTGGCATCGTCGTGCGTTTAAAAATCACCATCGGTGAAGCTTTTCTCTCGATGCCGTGCAGCTCAGAACACAGGTGAAGTGCGTTTTTTTCATGCCCGGTTGTTTTCAGCGTGACGAATGATTCGCATTTCCTGTAGACAGTCCGAGTGAGCGGCAGGTCAAACGTCAGAGGAACCTCATCCATATTTATGATGTGGTGCGGCCCGATTCAGTGGAAGCGCATCTGATTTAATATAAAGAGTTTCATTGGTTCACCTGAACCCGTTCAGCAATTTCATTGGTCTAATGTTATCGGGGCTCAGTTTGTTTTTTGGCTTGAAGTTTGTGAAACCGGGAAAAATCCAGGAAAAATCCATATATTAGCTGCTTCGTTGTTTAAGCCACGGGGTTCAAAGCGTGGGAAAAAAGTAGCGGCTTATAGTCCGTAAAATACGGTATACTGTTTCCCGCTGCCGGTTGACTCTGTACTGTTCGCCATTTTGCAAGCGGCTGCGTTATCACGCTAAGCTGTAAATTGAGCAGCCCAACTAATCGATAACCGATTTTATTATCGATTATTATCTATTTTATTTGCAGTTGCAGCCCTAATATAATCTTATTACTGATTCTTTATTCATTGGCATCTGTACACATTATTATTATTATAATTTTTTTTTTTTATAAGACTTTGATTATTCAACTGTATAGTACAAATATCAATAAGTAAAATGGTTTTAAAGGGAGGGGCAGGTCTTTGTTTTGTAATAATTTCTGATCAGATTTACGTTTATAACACGTATCCCTCTGCTCCAAGTTTAACACGGATATTCAGAAATGTATGTATTCAGACAGCTGGAGAGAAAAAAATTCCAAGAAAATCGGTCATGTTGAAATTGTTATAATACAACGTGAGTTCTGGTTAGTTTGATCTGTTCATAGCTGTTTAACTATGATGTAGTTTTGCTAACGTAACACTGACTTCCCAGAGTAATCAGCCATATTCTGACCTGACATGCATGTAAATAAGTTCTTAAGTCTGGTTTAACACGCATGGTTGGCGTGTGCCTTGTCACTTCCTAAATTATGCGAATCTGGTTGTGGGCCTCAAGTAATAAAGCTGTAAATGCTTTTGTCTTTATCTTAATATGTTTTAAATGTGAATGGAATAAGCCATAGTCTAAAAATTTTAAAATTAGTTTTAAAACTACTTTTGCAGTATGTTCTGAAAAATGCTGGAAATCCGGTTCCAAACGTTGCTATAGTGTGTGGTTCTGGAAGTTCCTCTGCCTCAGCTACATCACTTGAATTTATAGTTAGTCAGGAAGTGCTCTGTCGCTTTTATTTTTATAAATTTTTTTTTCCTATGGTGATGCAAAGTAGTGCATATTTTACATACAGGCATCACTTCATGCAGAAGACTAATATCGAAACCTCCCTGACACATCTGGCCAGCCCTTGAAATGGATTCAATTCAAATGAACGATGCTTCAGCTGTCTTAGTATTTTTACCCTAATTTACTAAAATCGTCATCTTTTCACTGCGCTGATCTGCTCTGTTTCCGCTGTAACATTGGTGCGGAAATAATCTGTTGACTAAATTGGTCTGATGGTCTGTACAAGTGCTCTTCTTTGTTTGGATGATAATCTGATGATGCTGAAGCATTGTGGACAGCCAGAATTCGTTTTAACGTGTGATAAATTATTTTAATACTTCAAAGGCTAGCAAAAAAAAAATGGCTGCCTTAGCTAGCAAGGTTTTCTGCATGTTTCGACTCCTTAGCTAAACGTTATCTTGCAAACCGTTTATAATATAGTGACATTATTCAAATTTCTAGTCGTTTTGTCAGTTGTTTTGTCCATTTTATTTCGTCATAATTTAACAAACCTGCCACAGCTAATTACAGTTTCGGGTTATGCTGCTTCATGAGATCAGCAAGCGATACCAGTATAGCTTGAATAAGGCTTTTCAGTTTGAAATCAAATACCATATTGTGGGTAGATACAGGAGTATCGGAGGAAGGTCGTTTCTGTTCTATAGCGTTTGTGTTCACAATCTTTTCTATTTGCTAAACTGTTAAAGGGAGTGGTAGCTCAGTGGTTAAGGTGTTGGGTTACTGATCGAGATCAAGCCCCGGTATCGCCACCCTTGGGCCCTTGAGCAAGGCTCTTAACCCTTTGTGCTCCAGGGGGCGCCGTATCACGGCTGACCCCGCTCTCTGACCCCAGCTTCTAAGCAAGCTGGGATATGCGAGGAAAGAATTTCAGTGTGCTGTAATGTATATTTGACAAATAAAGGCTTTTCTCTTCTAAATGTAGCCAAGCTAATAAACGAATTCGGGACCGAGCTACAGATTTATTATTATTTTTTCTTCCTCCATTGATATGTTAAGCTTCACATACTGTACAGGAAGCCATTACCATGGGGTACCATGGGCTAAAAACTCAATACTGGCACATCAGTACTGGAACATATATTAAAATTAGGAATATAATGAAATAGCATTTAAAAAATGTTGCTGTTCATCTTTTGGGAGAGCGAATACGCCAATACACAATTCATTCATCTACCATTGAGCATCAAACTTGTTTTTATGTCATTTCTTGACTATTGCCAGACGAGAGCAGGATTTTTAACAATAGAAACTTGGTTTGAAGCCAGCCCTGTGTTTCTGCACTTCAGCATGCTTAAGCACAGACATGACTCTTTATTTGGTATGCTGGGCCTTTTTTCTTTTGAGTCAGAAAATTGGATTTTCAAAATGCATAAAGGTATGAGATGGAATAAAGCATGCTGTTCTGTTAGCACCACTGGATCCACACACCATTCCATGAAAATGGCTGCAGTGTTGTTTTTTTTCTTTTTTTTTTTTTTTCCTTCCCTTCCTGCTCTTCCTTCTTCGTGAAGACCAGCAGAGCTCCAACTGAGCATGCCCAGAGAGCGCCATGTCAATGCTTTCTACAGAGAGTTGATCATGTGACCTGAGAAGGGACGGTGCTTGTGCGGGGAGCTAGACTTTAGTCAGTGGAGCTTTACTCTCGCCCTCTTCCTCCTCTTCCCCCATCAATGGAGACCCACAGGCTATGCCAGGTACTGCCATGTTGCTGGAGGGCTCAACATAAAAACAGCAGGATTATTAGCTTCTCTGTTTTGCTGCCTTTCTCTTTTGGGAAAGCCATTGCCAGATATATATATATATGTATGGCTGATCATTTATTTGATCCAAAAAAAAAAAAAAAAGGTATCGGCCAAGGGTCTATCCTGGGTTTGCTTTTTTTTTTTCCTCTTTCTCTCTTTGTGTTTTTGAAATGCATTTTCATTGTGATTGTGGCTTTTCTGTTTGATTGCAGATGACTGATTCAGTTGATGTGTGCATGGGTACAGGATCTGATCAGAAGGCCTTCCTCCTCTTGCAGTTGTTGGACAGAGGCTGTTTGCAGGCTCTACCAGATATTTTCTTGCACTTCCTGTGACCCTGCTTCAAAAGGGAAAAGGGTTTTTCGTAATGGTTTCTTGCGTCAGCAAGAGTCAGGTGTGAGAAAACACGTTCTGATCATAACCAGCATGGCTGCATATTTTCTGCAACTATGAGGAAGAGAAGGGAGGCATTTTCTTGGTGCTTGTTTTCCCTCCACATCTAATGGAGGTGTGGATTGGAAAGAGGTTTGCGCCATTTTTATTTATTTTTTTTTTTAATAGTTTTGTTTAAATCATGCCTCAAGACTTGGACAGATGACTAAAGTACTAAAGCTAGATGCTGTTTTTTTCCCCCCAACACGAGTGAGAACTGGTTGGAAATCCTGCCAAAGAGATTATGGTAGATTATTATCCCTACTTTAAGCGTAGGATTGAATATTCAGTTCATTTGAAGCTCATAGTTGTAGATTAGGCTGATAGGGCTGACTTTTGCACGTGTGGACAGGCCTGTATTCATTTTTCGTAAGTTTGGGTCTCGTATGTTGTACATGGCTACTTTTTGTCGTGGTTCCTTTATTGGAAAAAGGCTTATTGAAGAGTAGAAGAGCGCCGTTTCTCTTCTTCCCGCGCGTTCTCTCTCAATTGCTCTCCCCTGCTGTATCCCTTTGTGGCTGTGTGTCCGTCTCTTGCCGTACAGCCAGTCGAGCAGAAGGATTTGCGCATGGAACTGGTAGGCTGAAGATTGGGCTTTTCTCTTTAGACGAGCGTGAAGCGGGGAGCTCTCGCACCGAGTCGCGCACGTAACGAAACACCTCACGAAGACTAGTGGCTCTGATTCAGAGTGGCGCTTTGCCTGGCAAGCTGACATGAATTCAAAATGGCTAATCGTTTGGAGGGGGGGTTGCGAGGCTCCTAAGCATGCTCCATTGGTGAGCTTAGTCATCTAGTGAAGTGTTGTAATGAAAAACTCAGCAATTGGTAGACTGTTAATCATCTAGAATGATCATGACCTGTATGTTTTTAATGTTTTGATGGTTTTTTTTGTTTTGAATTTTTTTTTTTTTTTTTTTTTTTTTGTCTGTTGTAGTACAAGCAGGATTAGAAGAACATACTGAACCCATTGGAAAAAACAGGAACCACTTGTGATTTCGTCTTGAATGTAATATATATATATTTTCATTTATCGACACATCTCTGTTCCGGTTAATATCCGTGAGGGGGAAACAGGCCGAGAGTTACATTCAGTTAATGCTGGTCCAGAGATACGGAATGATTCGTGTCGGGTGTGTAGAAGCCGAGGTTTTAGATCAGTCAGGTTATTCAGTTCAGAAGCAACTCTTAAGTTTTCACCGATTGTTAAATGTTAGGATTGTTTTCGGTTTTGGCCTTGAGCTCAAGTCTCTTGTGACAGCCCTGCCCTCCTCAGGCTCAGTGGAGACAGACCTGTGGGAAGACCAGATGAGATCGAGGATCTGCTTGCTGCCGTTGGACGTCACGTTCCTTTTTCCTGCTCGTGCGTCTGCTATATATATAATTTTTTGCCAGCAACACGAAATGGCAGCTTGCATTCATTGGTGACCTCCTTTAAGAAGAATTAAATAAACATTGAAATTCGAACTGACTGAGCATGCTCGGTTGGGGCCTTAACAAAGCCGGCCAACAGAGGGAGCTGCTTGGTCACATGACCAGCAAGCTGGGTGAATGCCTGCATACAGGAGGAGGTGGGGGGAAAAAAAACAGGAACAATCTGTTCGAAGCTCTCGTTCAGCCTAATGGAGGCCCTCGGTAGAAAGCAGGTATGATGCTGCTGGAAGAGGACTTTAAGCAAAGGAACAAGACCTCAAGTCTCCATCTTTGCTGGCTCTGAGTATTTGTTGGTTTTAGCCTATGCTTTTTTCCACCATCTGCCTTTTATCCCTCCATTCATGTACAGAAAATTGAGAGTGCTTGCTAGAGGGAGAGTTCTCTTGTGACAGCGTTCAGATCGAGGCATGCCCTGGTCTGCTCTATGATTGAAGTAGGGACCACTAGGTCTCCTTACCCTTTGAGGCTAAAAGTCTTTAATTCTGGTACAGTAGTCAGGCTTAAACGTTGGCGGCTTGGGAACTTAGAAAAGGGAAAACCCAGTGGATTACCACAGACCGGTTTAACGAGCGCTTAATTAGGTTTTGTATCTGCTCCTGTGTTAAATGGGAGGCAGAGAAGACGAACGGTCTCATCTCTGAAGTCTTGGAAGAAGACCACCTCTGAGTTTAAAACGCATGCCATGTTTCATTCGGTGCTCGAGAACGTTCTACTTTGAGTTCCTGCGTTCCTATTTTATCCCCTCTATGACTCATGACTACCACAAGAATGCTGGATAAGAGGAGAGCATTGGCTGAGGATATGCCATGCTGTTTGCAGGAGAAAGAATTGATGCATGCAGGTTTGGGCCTGTTCAGCTCACCAGGCCAAAGCCATTCTGAATAGGAAAAAAATGCTGTTTTCTGGTGGTATTTTTTTAGTTATTTGATAGATTTTTTTTTAACTGCTTGCAAACAGACGAGCAATAGGGGCTTTGTTTCTGCTGTTGCTGCGGAGCAAGAAACCGATCTTATAACCATCCTGATCAGTCTGCTCAGTGTTCTGCCTTTTGTTGGAGGAACCATTGAAATGAGTAAAGAAAGCAGTGTTCCCAGGCATCATGGACCGTCGTGAAGGATTTTTTTCTATTTTTGCATCAGTACTACAGATGTCTTTAGTTGCAAGCGTTATGTTACTATTATTGTGATTATTATCATCATCATTGTGGCAATCTATAAGAATCGTTTTGTTGGGAGGTTTTGAACGTCGAAGGATGTTTTCGCAATCTGTATTATAGGAATATTTTTTCTTTCCTTCATCCTTTAGATGGCAAGTGTTTGTGGTCAATTACCAGGCATATGGTCTGTTTGTATCCCCGCTTGTATTTCCTTCCCTGTTGTGCTAATTCGATATAAGAAAGAGCCGATATTTGATTGCAATGAATAAGAAATGGATAAATATTCCAGAACCGGAATTGGACAAAATGTTTTGGTTTATTAGACTATAATAACTTAAAAACATAAGAATGAAAGGTGGCCTGTGTTGCCCCAGCATGTGAAACCTGAGCTGTTTATTTGATGCTATTTATTTTTGGATCAGCAGCATGGCAAATTCACTTCGAGTTTGGAGGAATGGTAAAATCCAAGTATTCCCTCACGTAGAGTTCATGTAGGTTAAATTTGTATAGCTATAAATTATATGGCTTTTTTTTTTTTTTTTTTTCCCCTTTTACAAAAACACTACTGAAACAAAGGGGAGTCCATCAAAATGTGATGGTTGGTTCTCCATTTGCACAAATCCTTCCCACACGTTCTTTGGGCCACTGAAAAAAAATCACCGTGTCCTGTTGTAGCAGTAAACAATCTGGTAACGAAATGGCGGTTGGGAGCAGAGGCCCTTCCTTCTTTCTCTCGTTTCTCTATTGGAAATGATCTCTCTTCTGCCTGTAGGGGGAGAGCTTGGGAAGAACAACAGCTCTACTTCAAGGCAATGTATTTCAGATAAGGGAGCAGGCTTTTTCTCTTTTACTTTATGAAATCTAATGCTTTGAAATGAGTCATTTTGGAGCTACACAAGGTAATGCATGCAAATGTGTCAGTGTTTTGGATCGGGGTCTTCTCTTTGAAACTGAGATGAGATGGAGCTTTTTTGATGTGACTAAAAAATGGCTATAAGGTCTGGTTTGAGCGCATCAGAAATGCCAAAGTATGATAGATTGCTTTGTTTGCACTTGCAGCTTGTGTATGTTATATGGTGGTGCTGAGACTTTTTCTTGTCTCACGTTCTAGACATCTCAAGTTCTTTTGTCGCTCCTCTATGCCTGTGACTGGATGAAACAAACCTGCAGTTTCTGCAACTCAACAGAATTTATTGTGGCTGGTTCACTGCTTTGCCCTTCTGAGGGTCCATGTTTGGATGGGCTTGAAAATGCAATTAAATTAAGATTGTGTTTGTGTTGCACCTCAGTATGCAACCTGGGGTTTGCAAAGTCCCCTAGTTTTAATGTCATTCAGAGATTTTCCAAAAATGGCAATAAAATGATTATCAATGATTTATGATGATGGATTCACCCAGGATCAGCCATTTGTAGGACTCTCGTGTAAGCCGTTCTTGATCTTCTCCCCAGAAATCTGGACAAGCCTCATTCTTCTGACTCTATATTTTCTTGTTTCGCATTAAAAATTCAGTCCGTATTTAGCTTTGGTTACATTTTCGGTCCAAAGAGTGCTTTCTGGACCGTCGATATGAAGAAATATTCATCTTCTTCCCCCAGAGGATATATTGGACCAAAATGTGAGATCAGCCTGGATATACAGGCAATTAGCCAGACTTATTTTTTTTACCGATTATATTATTGAATGGAATATGTAGAAATGTGTCTTCCCAAAGCTTTTCCAGTCTGAATGGAAATTTGATTAAGGTTGCTAGACAAATTCACATGTTTAGCAAATGAGTACTACTAAATGAAAGTACCAAAACCAGCTGTGGGGCATCAGATGCTTTCAAGGATCGAGTTTCAGCACTTTTGTTAATGTGTTTTTTTTTTATTTATTATTATTTTTTATACAGGATAGAAGCTAATTCAGCAGGCCTTTGACGAAGGCATATCTTGCTTTAAAGCGAAACTGAGATATCCACGTTCGCAACTCTTGATTAAGCAGGAAGGACTTGGAAGCCACATGGCAGGCCACACTGGAAGCTAGATTTTGCTGAAAGAGAGAGAGAGAAAAAGAGAGATCTTCTGGAGTAAGCGACGCACCCTTCGCTCAGACAGCCCTAACAATTCACTTCAAGCTTCTCGGCTTGCCGTTTATGGTTTTGATGGGCCCGGACCTCTCAGGGTTTCTTAGGTGTTGGGGGACTTTTATTATGAAGTGGCTCCCCTTGTGGTGAGAGAGGGAAAGAGAAAGAAGGACCGACCTTTGTTGAGAGTGCAGCTCCAACGAAAGGCAGCCATTTTCTGTGTCCTGTGGAAGGCAGCCAGCGTGGCTGCCAATCAGATGAAGAGGTTCTGGGGAGCAAAGGCATGACTGGGGGAGGGGCAGCCAGGGGAAGAGCCTGGATTTTGCTGTAATTACTGCACCTTCTGACCTCTTTCCTTTGAGCATGGCTGATGAAAAATCACTACAGTAGATGTTGAAGGCTGGCAAGTGAGTGAGTGAGTGAGAGTATGCTGTGAGTGTCTGTATAACTCTAGTTGCTTTGCAGTTGCCTCAGTAGATGGAGCTACTCGCCTGCTTCTGTCCCTCTCAAAGGTCAGCAGGTTTTGCTTAGTGTTGATCAGGTTTTCTTTGAATTTATTTTCGCTCATTGTTGATCCTCTTAATGTTGTCTTAATGTTGACCTCTTTTGTCTCTCCTGCAGAGTCCATTCATTCCTTCTCTGCTGAATGGTCCTGGATCAATCAATGAACTCTGAGAGTATAGATATGTTCGTGCCATTTTGACTGCCACCCTACAGGGAACAAGCCCTGCTCTGTGTTAAGCAGACCGGCTAGGGCATAATCATTTCTGAGCCATGACACACCAGATTGCTTTGCTTCTTGTGCATTAGATCTCTTCTCGTTTTTTGTATTTAAATTTTTTTTTAAGTTGTTCATGAACGGCAGAGTTCAGCGTCACTGCATCCCAGCAGGACATTAGTGCTCTTTGTTCACTGGTATATTGATGCCATTTGCTCTACGTGTTTTTCATTGTTTAGAGACATTCACACTGAGGCATCAAGAGGTTCACTGCTGTTGGATTGTTTTTTTTTTTTTTTCTTTTCTTTTTTTTTTCCATTTTCAAAGATTTTCAGTTCACAGCACATTTAAAGAAAAGATCAGATTTTCTGGTCAAAGGTCTTGCATGTTGCTTATGGGGAGGGGGAAAAAAAAGAAGCTATTTGTTGTAGTAGTACAGGTTTTGTCATTTTGTGCATTCAGGGCTTTGGGCAGGAACCAAACCAGCTCTGGAGACGAGGCACTTCCTCAGTGCAGGGTTGGCTAAGCAGCTGGGACTCTCTACAGTAAATGGGCCAGAAGCCAAATGCAATTATTCAATACAACAGGGGTAACTGGAAAAAAAAAATAGGGAGTGTGTGAGGAAGGTACGATGAAAGCGAGGGAAAGCTGAACGACGCTAATGGCTTTGCTTTGGAGATCAGGTTTTAGAAACACATCTTCACTTTGTGTCCTCGCATGTTTCAGAGGAAAACACAAAGGAACCAAGTTAATCTCGCATCGGCAACATGTCTCTTTCCTGTTTTTTTGTTTTTTTTCCGTTTACATGGAATTGGGACTGATGTTCTTGATAAATTCTCTCGGGGTTGTACCTCTCGTGGTCATTTGCACTCAGTATAATTCTTAATAACCTAGCTACAAAAGGCTTCACTATTCTAATAGAGTGTTTGTCAGCCAATCAAAGCCCCTGTTGTGGTGGTGTGTTGTTGAGACGCATTCCCTAAGGATGAGCAAGTGACGCCATGTTTTTCCTCACGCAGACTGAAAAAATAACCCGCGCTGGAAATGTATACGATGAGCTAATCAGAGAGTTGGTTTTGGTGTCTACTGAATATTGGATAAAAAAAAATTTGATTTTGAGCATCTTGCTTTGAAATCGCGAATGGTCATGGTTCGCGCTGCAAAACAGCTAAATATGATACCATGTAAGCCTCCATAACATTGCAGATACTGTAGGCCTGTTTTAATGGTAATTCAGTCAGTCTTGTGCCATTTTTATTTTAATTAGATATTTATTTCTTTAAATTTTTTTATAGCCTGCTGGTTTGGTCAAAGAGATCCCAAGGAAGAGTGAACCAATGAAGACTGACAGTATGAAAGACTCTCACAATGAAGCAGAAGAAGGTAATTTGCCTATTGTTTATTTCTTTAAAAAAATAAAACAATTAAATAATTATAACAGTTAATCATCGTAAATATATCATTGTCTTTCGTTTCAGGGCTCGAGGAGCCCTCAGTGAAGCAAGTGGAACCATCCAAAACAGCAGAAGAGCTGAATGGGACTTTAAAGAGCACAGAACTTGACAAAACTCAGCAGGATCTTGATGTCCAGAAGTCATCGACCCCGTCACATGCCATTGAGAATGGACTTTCGGATACTGATCCTCCTCACGGCTCCACAGTGGGCAGTAATGGATATATTCTCAGTAAGACCCAGGACAACTCACCGGCTACCCAACACAGGACTAACTGGTCCCCTAAGGGATCTTCGGCCGTAGGGTACGCAACGAAAACACTCTCACTTTCAGCTACATCCCAAACCCTGGGCCAGGAAGCTTTAAGGACTAACACAAGCACAGTGCCCAGTCTGGCAGAGGTGCGTGTAGAAAACGAGACTAAAAATGGCACTGCTGCTAACACGCCTCCACGTGTCACAGTACACAGAGCACGCAAGACCATGTCCAGGCCAGCATCGAATCATGCACTAAAGGTAATTTTTGGTATATTGAAACAATATTTGAAAAAAACAAACATGCGTTCCCAGATTTAGCCAATAAAAGTAAAGAATGCGGTGACGTGTATCTTGAACTCTTTTTTGACGTCATAGGACACTTCAACCAATAAACAAGCAGAGAAACTCTGCATAGGCGACGCTACTGCAGAACTGTATACTGTACAGTACATGTACTCACTATAAATGTGATAGTGTACTGTATTTCTACCAATTTACATAATTCATCTCGTTATATTCTTGCAAATGTTTTCTGTGGGTTTAAAGTGTGTGGGAGGATGATTTACAGCCTAAACAATTTAAGAAAAAAAAAAATCATTTTTGGGGTGGCGTCCGTTTTTATCGTGTTTTTCCGTTTAGCACAGGCGGTTTTGGAACGAAACCACCCCCATAAACAATGGATTACTGTATGTATGTATGTATGTATGTATGTATGTATTTATGTATGTATGTGTGTGTTTTTATATGAAAGAGAGAGCGAGAGAGAGAGATAAAGAGAGAAATAAGCCATTCTTGGTAGAGTCAGTAGTATTGTGAACAAACGAGTTTTTGAATTGTTCGATTTCAGGGGCACTTTACAAAGTAACAGCATGACAAGTAACATTTCAATTTTCTCAATTCTATTGAAATTCGATATCGCAGGGTCCATTGTTTTCAGTTCTTTAATCACAACATTTGTTCCTTGCTGTCATTAGTTCCCATTTAATGTTTGACCTAAGATCGGAAGAAGAACCAGGGTTTCATCCTATCCTCCCATATTCAACCTCTCATACAATATTTATACAGAGTTTAAAAAGAAAACTCAAACTTTGCAGGAAGTACCAAAATTTGGGAATCGCTCATAGCCAGAACGTTTAGCATGATGCTAATCTCCCAATGAAGCTGGCACGTAGTCTCGCACATTGTTATACCTAGTTAGCTTTAGAAGATTGAACAAGCTACTAATAAATCTGTGGATAGTGCAAAAGAAACACAAGTAGTAACACCATGCCCAGGTTTCGAGGATCATGACAGACTTTCCGCTAGTTATTTTACAGCGATCTAATTTAACGGTGATGTAAATCCAGAGTTAAACTGATGCGCTTTCTCCCTGCAGGTTTTAAACAGGGAAATAAAAGAGCCAAGCGTGGTGAAAGGTGAGACCTTGGACAGATCAGAAGCTCAAGCTTCTGTGCAGGCTCCTCCCACTCAGAACCAGCTACCTCAGAAGCAAACCGATGCCACACCAGCACCAATCGCCACCCCAGCCAAGCCACACACAGGTTAGATACCACGGTCCTGAAAGCTAACCCGAATAAGATGTAATAATCATTTGGCGATGCAGGAAACACAGAAAGGTGTCTAAGATGGTTCAGGTTTCAAAAGACCACCATCACCTGTACGATCACCATTAATATTTACTGAAGGCTTAGCTAGAATAACAGCAATGAGTCTCCTTCCTGTTATAGATCTATACAGACTATTTATATCTCCTTTATAATTGTAAGTTAGGGTATGTGGACTGTTATACAATTACAACTCATTTAAAGTACAATGTAGAGGAAAAAGTCTACAGAATTTTGATTTGGTGTAAGAACTAGATCGAGATGAACCATGTCATCTTTTTACGTCTTAATATCGCAATCAACACAACAATGTTACATAATGAAATTATTCTGGAAAAATGTCCACCACATCTCTTCTGGAGACTGTCAGCCTCGATCCGACAATGCTACAGTTGTCTATGCCTGGGAGTGCAAGAGCGCGAAATTGGCCGAGCTCTCATGGGGGAGGGATGGCATACTTTCTCTGTCCCCTGTCACTCACAGTGGCTTTATCCAATTGCTGACATCTGTGAGTGCATACAGCATTCCTGCGATTGTGTTGCCCTGCCTTGTAAGACTGCATAAACAGCAGTAGTTAATTAAGATGCAAAGGTTGGATTCACTTCAGAAAGCAGGTGTTAACCCCAACCTTCCCGGGTTGATAGATGTCATGTGATACGTTGATGGGTTGAATTGACTAGATTTAAAGGGATTTTGATTCCCCCCCCCCCCCCCCCAAAAAAAAAAAAAGTGTATTATTATTATTATTATTATTATTATTATTATTTTATTTTAATCCATCTGCTAATTCCATGGTACACTAAGCCCTTCACAGAACATGAACAGGTTCTTGCTGTCATAAGCTATTAAACAGAAGATATAGAACATAGTAGACTATCAAGATTAGAGGTTCCCTGGTGGTCTAGTGGTTAGGATGCGGCGCTCTCAGCAATGCGGCCCGGGTTCGATCCCCGGTCAGGGAACCGACCCCAGCCATTAGGGTTGCACAAGCCAGTGCACTCTCAGTGCCGGTCCCAAGCCCGGATAAATGGGGAGGGTTGCGTTAGGAAGGGCATCCAGCGTAAAAACGTGACAAATCAAACATGTCATTAGAGCTCACTTGGAAGGCCATCATCAACAGTTGATGAATGAGCTTCTCTGTGATATTACCAAGAGCAGGATGTCCCTTTAAAAATTGGGGGGGGGGGGGAAACAACATTTAATGCAGCTGCTGAAGGGAGGTCTGGCAAGTACTGGTCTCACACTGTATGTGACAGCAATGTTTTGCATTCTTCACGTATGTGCTATGGGGCAGGGTTTTTTTATGGTACAAACATTCGTACCGAAATTTTTCAGTACTGGGCATTCGAACGCAATCCTTTTTACGTGCAGGAGGAAAGTTAAAATCCGATTTCCCTCAAGAACGTATTAAGTGACGGACCGCAAGTTCCAAGACCTACTCACTCCGTACCGAAAAAAAAGATTTGTTTTGTGAATGCATGAAAACGCTAAGAAATGCACAGCACTAGCGTTAGCGACTAACCAGGAAGTAGCTAGGAAAAAAAAAATTATGTATGTAAATATGTAAAAAAAATGTATTACATTTTTCCTTTTATTTAATTAAATTAATTTGTGCCAATTTAATTGATTATTAAATTACATCAATATAAAAAGTGCATTGCATTAAATTGATTTATTCTATTTTATTTCAATAAAACATTACATTTTATATATTATTTAACCAAACATTTATAAAAAAAAAGTTAACTGTTCAAATGTTAATAATAAGCTGCGTTAATAAAAAAAACAACAAGCAAGTTTGGTTTGCATTTCTTCCCCCTTAAGCGTGCCAAAATTGAACCCAACAGTGACTTAAAAACGTAGGTACGTACCAAACCATGAATTTTGTGTCCCATTTACACCCTTGCTATGAGGTAGGGTGGCCAAAGCTTTTTCTGAGGAAAAAACATCCAATCTACCTATATTTTGACACAAATTTGTCAAAATGTATTATGTTTTGAGGAGCCTAAGGTAGAATTCTATAATTCTCAAAGAACATCATATCAATGGTGAAGCATGGTGGTGGCAGCATCATGCTATGGGGTTGCTTCTCTTTAGCTGAAACTGGGCGCTAATCAAGATCGAGGGAATGACTTGAAAGCAGCTGTGAATAGGGGATTCCTTTTGCAATTTAACAGACCTTTACAGATACTTACTGTACATGTAGTGAAAATTTAGTGTTCTTTATTAATCTCAATGAGAAGGTGTATTTTATTGTATTAATTATTTATTTATTTTTTTTTTTTTTTGAGCAAACTTTTAAAATAGTCCTAATTATGGATAATAGAATTAGTTTGGTTTTGTCCATTACCAGCGTGTAGCTGTCGTCTTTTGTTGAACTATTTTTTTTTTTTTTTTTCTTCATAGATAAATGATAAAGCGATAATGTACAGTAAAATGTTATTGTTCCTGAGGAAAAATCTCCTCAAAATCTCTCAACAATTTAAGCAAATATATATTATTTTTATATAATTTTATTTTATATATATTATTTATTTATTATATTATTTTAATAAGGCTGCCAGTACTAATTATTGAATAAATTAAACTGGAAAAACTGTTCTAATTGTAATTATAAATGTTTAAAAAAAATAATAATAATGAAAAACACACACCCAACTGGTTTATTTACATTAAGTTACATTTGGTGATGTGTTGGTATTTGACCCTAGAATTTTGTTTACTCAATAGCGTCTGTGTTGAGGAAGAAGAAGCGAAAGATGGGAACTTACAGCCTTGTTCCCAAGAAGAAGACCAAAGTGCTAAAGCAGCGCACTGTGCTGGAGATGTTCCAGCGTGTGCCCCAGTCTCCACCCACTCTGCAGGTCAGCATTCCAGACACACCAGCTCCACTTGGTGCATCCTGACCCTTTGATTATTTTTATGCAATGTTTCATCAGCGGGATCAGCCAGGAACGTTGAGTGTGGCATGTGGAGGTTGAGTGCGGTCTCGGCGTGCGGTTTTAGCTTGTTGATTTATTGCTACTTACAATATAGACAGTGGATGTTTCTGAGTTGTCATGGACTTGCTGGTAAGTTTAACAGGTCTCTTTTGTTGCTTTGCATCAGCCAAAAGAGGCCATACAGGTGAACGGGGATCGAGCGGAGAACGAGTCTGACGAATCGGAGTCTGATGACGATTCTGAAGATGAAGAAGAGATGGCTGGAAAAGAAATGACTGAAGCATGTCAGGAGGACAGCAGATTGGCTTCAATCCCTCAGGTGTGGACTGGTTTTGATTTTTTTATTAATTTTTTTCTCATCATTCTACAGAAACGTAGAATTTATTACCAGAAAAAAAATGAGCGGCTGGCTATTTAGCTGCTGGTTTTCCTTCTTATAAAAATACAATCTTAAAAGTTCAAGGTTTAAACGTTTATAAAGATATCAAAAAGAAAAAGTAAATATGTTTGGCATTTAAGATCAATTGGCAGGTTTTGACACATTTTAAAAATAAATGTCATATTAATAAAATGACACAGAAATTTTTATTATTTTTTTTAAGTCTATTTTTCTCTGTTCCTGTGAAGATCATGTGGTATAAAGCAGCCAGTTTAACCAACACTAGTTTAAAGTTGCCCTTAAAACTTAAACCCTTAAAGTTGTAAAATCTAATTCTAAAAAGTTCTAATTTTGTCACAGTTATTCATACAGAGTACAACATATAGTGAAATGCTTTTTTTTTTTTTTTTTCGACCGTCCAACTTGTAAACATGAAAGAGAAATACAATATAAAGATAAAAAAATAAAAAGAGTAAAGTAACGTAATAATAAATAGTGTAAAAGTATATTAAAATTTAATTTGACTAGAAAGTATGAAAAGGTTAAGGATAGAAAAATAAATAAATATACACAGACTAGAAAAAAAAAGTGTATATATTTATATTTACACTTGAAAATGTCAGAAGTTGATCATGTGAGGGTTTACATATTATTTATTTATTTGTTGTTTATTCATGCCTTAGCTTGGAGAAGAGCATGAGTCTGAAGAGACCGCTGAAGAGGAAGGGGAAGAAGAGCAAGATGAGTCAGACTTGGTAAGAGCATCGGACTCCCTTCCCTCTAAAGCCCTAATGTTGTTCTTTTGGACTACTTGAGCAGTTTCTCTGCTCTACAGCATTTCTTGTCAGTGTAGAGCCTATGATTGTATTCGTTAAGCTAATTGGGCTACACTTTTCGTCTTTACGTATGCTAACAAACCGTAGTCCATGATTCGTCATGGTTGTTTAAGAGGACATCAAAAGTCTAAATTAAAATCCAGTGTTATAATGAACTCTATTAGTTAAAGATTAGGGACGAATTTGTTTACATTTTTTTTTTTCCCCCTCAGAGTTCTGAATCCAGCTTAAAGAGGAAGATGAAAAAGAAGGCCAAAGCAGACAGCCCTTGGCTCCGGCCTGCCAGAAAACGTAAAAAGAAGCTGAAGACAAAGTCCATGGAAATTTCAGGTAGTGTTGTCCTTGAGTAATTGTCGTGCATCAGAAGTAGCATAACTAGTTGAATAGAGTTCATCTATGTTCAAGTGCTACATGATGTCATTTTAAATACGTCTGTTTCAGAGTTTGTTACAGAACATATCTAAAACAAATAGCATCAGGAAGACCAAATACAATTAAATTAGGGCATAAATATTTAAATATACCAAACTTTCAATATGCTGCAGAGCATCATTAAATTAACCTTTGGAAACGCAAAGAAAATGGTGCAAGTGCAACTGTTTTGAGAGGAAGCTGTAAACCAAATGTCAGTGACCAGGTTATTTAGAGCTCAAGTTCAATTCTTGTGATGCCACCATCACCATGCTTTAGTGTGAAGCTTGTTTTTAGGGTAATGATCAATATTGGGTTTTCACCACACGTAGCTGGTGGGCAAGCAGTTCAATTTTGGTTTCATCCGATTGGGGAACCTCAAATTTGACGAGACTCCATTATGATTAAGGCAAAGACACGGCACGAGCGTGAGCTCGTCTTGAGAATGCTGTTTCACAAAGTCAGACAACAGGTCGGATTATTCAGAGGAGTAACCAAGAGGCCAAAGGTAACGTGATACTTGTGTTCCAGGTTGTACGGGGATAAATCCTTTTGTGAGAGGGAGATACTCTTAAGTCAATGATCACTGAAATGCATGCTAGGCCAGCCAAAAAGCACCACAGCTGGAATGGTTTAGTTCCAATCAGAGATTGTTCATGACTGAGACTAAACAACACCAGGTTTGGGTGTGGACCCCTCTTCCCCACCGAGTTGCTTTAAAATGGTGTTGAGTTCTCTCTGTCTGTGACGTTTAGGTATGAATGCCCAGACTCGGTTAGAGATTCCAGAACAGACTCCTACCCCTGTCCCTGCCACTGATGACCTGGACAAAGAGTACACCGAGGTTCCATTAGAGTCACTTAACCTGGAAGCCCAGGATGCCTGGCTGAACACTGAAAGCACGGGTGAGAGCTGGCGGTGTCCGTACAACATTATAAACTGAACTTGGGGCTAAAGACATTCCAAGTTGATCGAAGTTTTCGTAGCAATTTGCACATAGTTACGATTTTTTTTTTAATTGCTCGAATGCTGCTGATGACTTAATTGCTAGAGCACTCTTAGTACAAAGAGGGAAGGGTGCCTCCTGGTGGTGACAGATAAAACCCATTGATTTTTATGATTTATTTTATTAATTTTTTTAAACCCAATACACCATACTTTTTTTGCAATCAGATAATTAAATGATAAGGAAAATGAAAGATATTGCAAATTCAGATTAGTATTGTGCTAATACAATTCTCACAATGGCTATATAATCATTTGGACTAATTTCCACCTGCAGAAGCCTCTAGCACCACACAGAGTTCAGCGATCGACATGGTGCAGGAGCTTCCGCTTTGCAGCTGCCGCATCGAGACCCCCAAGAGCCGCGAGATCCTCACTCTAGCTGACAGGAAGTGCATGGCAACCGAGAGTGTGGATGGACAGGTGAGAACATGCAGCGCAAGGAATATTAGTGACTGATGTGTACTACATAAGTGAATTCATGTCCATGATTATACGTGGTGTTTCTCATAGAAAATCAATCGACCCTTCCTGAACAATCAAAATCCAGAATTCAACCCCACTGCGTTATAATGGATATGGACCTCATTCTTCACTATGATGTGAACTTAGTAGTGCAAGTTGACTGTATCAGATAAACAGAATAAAGGCTTTGCTTTTGATTTGCGTGATCAGAGTACGCGCCATCTTTATTTCTGTTTAGCTGAGTCGGTGTCAAAGCGCGGTTCTGAAGCACGAGATGATGAGGCCGTCGAACTCCGTGCAGCTGCTGGTGCTGTGTGAGGAGCACCGCACAGGAATGATCAAACATCAATGCTGCCCTGGCTGTGGCTTCTTCTGTAGGGCGGTGAGTGTGCCTGTAGCTTCAAACCGTGGCCGGTCGTTCGTTTGTTTCCCTCTTGCTGTTTAAGAAAAATTCCCTGAATTGGACACTGTCATTTCACAATAGGGAACCTTTCTGGAGTGCCAGCCAGAAGTGAACATCACTCACCGCTTTCATCGGCACTGCGCGTCAGTACTGAAAGGTCAGAGCTTTTGTCCACACTGCGGCGAGGAAGTCAGCAAGGCTAAAGAAGTCACCATTGCCAAAGCAGACACCACGTCTACAGTGCCCCGGAGCCAGAGCCCCGACACCGTACCCACTTCAGAGGGCAAGGCTGACACCACCACAGGAGGGTATGGGTATATATGTGCACTTTAATCATCATTCAGGTTGTGGTGGTTTACACCGATCAGGCATAACTTTATGACCACCTGCCGAATATTGTGTTGGTCCCCCTTTTGTTGTAAAAACAGTCCTGACCTGTTGAGCATTAACTTCTTCAGCAATCTGAGCTACAGGAGCTCGTCTGTTGGATCAGACCACACGCTCCAGCTTTCCTACATGGTTTAATGAGCCTCGGCCGCCCACGACCTTGTTGCCGGTTCACCACTGTTCTTTCCTTGGAGCATTTTGATAGATACTGACCACTGCAGACCAGGAACATCCCACAAGAGCTGCAGTTTTGGAGATGCTCCGACCCAGTCGTCTAGACGTCACAATTTGTCAAACTCGCTCAAATCCTTACGCGTGCCCATTTTATTTTTTCTGCTTCAAACACGTCAACTTTGAGTACAAAATGTTCACTTGCTGCCTAATAATTATATCCCACTCACTAACAAGTGCCATGACCAAGAGACGGTGCTATTCACTTCACCGCTCATAATGTTATAATGTCATAATGTTATGCCTGGTCAATGTATGGTATCTCATCCATATTGCCCTCCTGAGTATTTGGTTTCAGTTAGAGGTGATTCCATTTGATGGATGCAGAAAAATCCACTTGGTGGCTTTTTTGAAATGATAAATGTGCTCTGGAAAAAGCCCATTAATTTAAAGGTGATTTTGCATTTTAGTAAACCAGCATTACTGAAGCTTTTATAATTTGCTGGGAATTTGTTTTTTGTGTCTTTGTGACCTATTAAATATTTATGCACAACTTGACTTGACTGAAAAATGATGCCCAACATGTGTTTGGTTTTAGGGCGCCTCGTCTCTCATTATCAGGAGAAGGGAGAGCAGACAGCACTTTATCTAGACCTTCTGAGACTGAAAATGGATCACTTGCCGAGGAAACCAGCAGGCCAGAGCAAGTGGGTGCAGGGACAGTGGCTGGACCCCTGGTAGCACCTCCTAAGGAGACTCTGGAAACCATTTTATTGGCACTGGATGCAGAGAAGTAAGAAAACTAAGAAAAAAATTCATAATTAAGCACATATTCAGGATTGACACATTTTGATTTATAAATTATAATATATTTTCAGGCCAAAGAAGCTTCGCTTTCACCCAAAACAGCTTTATATCTCTGCTAAGCAGGGGGAGCTGCAGAAAGTCTTAATGATGCTTGGTAAGATGCCTTGTTCAGCCATATAACCTTCATCCTGATCACCATTAGATACAGATACAGATGTTTCTGTCTGTTTTTTTTCCCCAGTGGAGGGAATTGACCCAAACTTCAAGATGGACAGCCAGAGCAAACGTACGCCTCTCCATGTAGCAGCTGAGGCTGGACACCAGGAGGTCTGCCATATGTTGATCCAGGTCAGCATTAGTGCACATCATGCATAGGGGATTAATCTTAAGTGCATGAATTAGCCCTAACCATTTAGGGTTTTATTTACACATTTAAAAGTTGTATGTTTGTCCGTCAGGCCGGTGCAAACCTGGACATATGTGATGAGGACCAACGAACTCCTCTGATGGAGGCCTGTGAAAACAATCATCTGGATACAGTCCGCTACCTGCTAAGAGCTGGAGCCATCGTTTCCAACAAGGTTTTAAAGCTACACCATGCAGTCAATATTGTGTCTGTTTGCCTCTTAGCTACATGCCTTTATCACTGATCTTCATGTGTCTGCACACTTTGGGGGGGAGAAGTAAAACTCTTTTTTTTCCAATCTGTTTTTAGGATGCGGAAGGGTCCACGTGTCTCCACCTTGCTGCTAAAGCCGGCCATTTTAATATCGTAAAACACTTGCTGTTTACAGGCATTATCGACATTAACTGTCAGGTGAGGATAATGTTTGTGCATTTCCCATTATAGTCATGTGATCAGGTTGTAGTCTTTAGGTGTAGCTGTGGATCTGGCAGTCCTACAGCTCTGCTCTTGTCTGCAGGATGACGGGGGCTGGACAGCAATGATTTGGGCGACGGAGTACAAACACGTCGAACTGGTCAAGCTGCTGTTATCTAAAAGTGCCGATCCCAACATCAGAGATAAGGTCAGTGTGTGTCTCCAAATCTGGAGAAAAATTTTTCGAAATAAGTTAGGATAATACGATGGTTCCAATTTTGAACATTTAATTTCTCAGTGGATCTTTTTCAAATGTACAGCATCCCTAACACCTGTTTAATAGATCGATATTGAAAATAATTGCATTTATTTTCAGCCTTTTGAGACATTATGAGCAGGGGGTCAACCGATTTCAGTGGTTTTGTCGTTAATCGCACCGAGACTATCAGTAAAAATAAATACAGAGAGTTTTTCCTGCTTCCAGATCGCAGCAATTACGACAGCGGCCTCTAGAGGCGAATCACTGACATCATGTGCTGCTTGTTTTTACTCTGCTGTATAAAGATATTCTTATTCATTTCATTTAGCATATTTTAATGCTTTCATTACTGTTTATTAAAAACAAAAACACTTTGTAATAAAGTTTTTAATACATTTGACCTGTCAACCTGTGGTTATGAGGTACCTGTTAAAATGGCAACACAAGGACAGCGTGATGTTTTCTCTTGGTAGGAGGAGAATATATGTTTGCACTGGGCAGCGTTCTCTGGCTGTGTGGAGATAGCTGATGTCCTTCTAAATGCCAAGTGTGATCTTAACACCGTTAACGTGCACGGAGACTCGCCTTTGCACATCGCATCGCGAGAAAACCGATTGGATTGTGTCACGTGAGTGCAATCTGATTCCGCAGCCAATTACTGATCATTCCATTGGAATGCATTATGTAAATGCCTACAGGTCCGAATGAAATATAACCTTATTTTATTTGTGCCAAAGTGAGGGTATGATGCATTCAGTAGTTTCTTTTTTTTTACTTTTTGTTCGGTTGAGAACATCCTGATTAATTTTGACAGCAGCCTTCATAGCTGGTTGTAAGGCAAGGCAAATCACATGCCTTGTGCAATCCAGATTGATGTCAGCAGTAAGCTTCTCAACCTTATGCCAACTACAGGCTGTTTCTGTTACGGGGGGCGGACGTAAACCTCAAGAACAGGGAAGGAGACTCGCCACTAGAATGCTGCAGCCAGAACTCAAAGGTGTGGAGCGCTCTGCACGCCAACAAGAGACAGAAGGAGGCGAGCAGTGAAGGACGCACCTCTGGAGAGAAGCTCCTCAACAGGTAGTCCAGTGTCAATAATTACAGAATTTTCATATGCAAAATAAAATGAATGCATACAGCCATTTGAAATTATCCCCCCACCCCCCTCTTTGGGATGCCTTTAATTGATTTGATTTTAATTATACACTGCATGTCCAAAAAAAAGTCACGACCTGGATTTAAATTATCAAATAGGTAAGAGCCGCCCATTGCATCATCAAGCAAAGGCATTATTGCTTAAGGCATAAGTCCAACGCATTATTAAAAACCGGAAGGATAGTGGGGAACCATCATCTTCAAAGAAGAAATGTGGATGAAAAAATCTTGAAGGATCGTGATCGCCGATCATTGAAACATTTGATGAAATCAAATAGTGAAAAAACAACCAAAGAACTTTGCTATATTTATTAGTGAAAGTAACAGCATTTCCTCACACACAATGCGAAGGGAACTCAAGGCATTGGGACTAAACAGCTGTGTAGCCTTAAGAAAACCACTTATCAGTGAGGCTAATCAGGAAATTAAGGCTTCAATTTGTTAGGGAGCATAAAGATTGGACTCTGGATCAATGGAAGAAGGTCATGTGGTCTGATGAGTCCAGATTTACCCTGAACCAGAGTGATGGGTGCATCAGTTCATCCACATCTATTCTTTCCGTACAAGCCTGTGGGGGCAGTGCTATGATCTGGGGTTGCTGCAGCTGGTCAGGTCTCGGTTTGTGCCCAAAGAATAAGGTCCGCTGACTTCCTGAATATTCTGACTGACCAGGTTATTCCATCAATGGATTTTTTTTCTTCTCTGATAGCACGGGTATATTCCAAGATGACAATGCCAGGATTTATGGAGCTCAAATTGTGAAAGAGGATTCAGGGAGCATGAGACATCATTTTCACACGTAGATTAGCCCCCACAGAGTCCAGACCTTTTGACAATCTTTGGGACGCGCTGGAGAAGACTTTGCACAGCGGTCCGACTCTCCCATCATCAATACAAGATCTTGGTGAAAATATTAGTGTGAATTTTTTTTCTTTGGACTGCTAATGTGTATATTATTAAATATGCTGTAATATAGAAATATTAATTGTTTTATTCCAATACATTTATGTAATTTAATCTAATGTTCTTTACTTTTTTTAATGTCTGACTTTTGTGTACACACCGTCTTACTGAAACACTTCATACTTTATTTTGCATATTTAATTCATTCCTTAATTTATTTCTCTGAAACATTTTCAAAAACCCAGTTTTGTTTTGCTTTTTTTTTAGGGTTTTGTGTGTTGTTACTGACATTACTTCCTGATTTTACTTTTCTTACTGGCTTACTGACTGTTACCTGCTTAAATACGTACTGATTTGCATATTTATTTATGGAATTTTTACTTAATGGTGTACTAACATACTGTTTTGCTTACTTTACTTAACGACTCACTGTCTTACTAGCTTTCTGACTGGTTAGTGACTGACTGGTTGCTTACAGACTCACTGACTGATGTACTGACTGACAGGTTATTTACTGCCAGCTTACAGACTGACTGGTTACTTAGTGACTTATTTTTAAATTTACTGTTCTTACTGACTGACTGACTTTTCATGACTTTGACTTGCATGGTTTCTGTGGTGTTTTGTATTGACGTTTCTTCTGCCTTTATTCAGGGACATATCTCGAGGTTATGAGAAAGTACCTGTGCCCTGTGTGAACGCTGTGGACAGTGAGCCCTGCCCAAATGACTACAAATACGTGCCCGATAGCTGCGTCACCTCCCCCATGAACATAGACAAAAACATCACTCACTTGCAGGTAAGGCAGCTTACAATATCTCCGTTACTGAGAAAGTTGTAATGCAGTGGAAAACATTGCTGGGTGTGTCTGAGTGGTATGGATGAAAGTTTTTATTTTGGATATCCATAATTATCAGTACCTTTCCATGAAAATTCCAATTTTCCGAACAAGATGAGGAAAATATGAATTTACTATGTTATATAATGGGAGGGGTTGGACAGGGAAAAGCACCTGATAGCCATCAATACACCAGCTGTTAAAAATAGTGGTGTATCAGTGAATCTTATGAAGATCATTGACATCATGGCATCTGCTCAGTACCAGGATATTTCAACCTAAAACTCGGGTGCATCTGCCAGGAGGTTTAGACTCATTTGTAAATTTAGGCTTATGATAATAGAAATTGTTAATGATTGTATTGAGTGGTTTTGTCTTTTCCAGTATTGCGTCTGTAAAGACGACTGCTCCTCGGCCAGCTGCATGTGCGGTCAGCTCAGCCTGCGCTGCTGGTATGACAAGGTGCGGCGGAACATTTTCGTATCGTCTTTAAAAACGCATCTATTAATTATCGAAGTTAGCGAACTGCCAAATTGTGCGCACGCGTCGTACTGCACCGCTCATGACTCACCGATCGCGTCGCGTTTGCTCTCAGGAAAGCCGTCTGCTGCCAGAGTTCTGCTCCGAAGAGCCGCCGTTCATTTTCGAGTGCAACCATGCCTGTTCCTGCTGGAGAAACTGCAAGAACCGGGTTGTCCAAAACGGACTAAGGTAGCGTCATGAGTATGTCCAATATCTTCTATGAAATTTCTCAGTACATTTCTAACAAAGTTTTTAATTCAATTATGGTCAGGATTCGACTGCAGCTGTTCAGGACTCAAAAAATGGGCTGGGGTGTTCGGACGTTACAGGACATCCCTCAAGGAACCTTCGTCTGCGAGTGAGCTTCTCTCATTTCTCTTTCTTTGTCTGTATGTTTGACTCAATTTGGGATGCTGGCCATTATTTTCCCTTTAGGAAATAAAATACCTGGATGAAGTGTGTGTGTGTGTGTGTGTGTGTGTGTGTGTGTGTGTGTGTGTGTGGGGAGTACAGTTTTGTGCACACTCTGATGACCTCCTTTTGTGCAGGTACGTCGGGGAAATCATCTCAGACGCAGAAGCAGATGTCAGGGAGATTGATTCCTACCTGTTCAGCCTCGACAGCAAGGTAGCGCCAGACTAAAAATAATCCGCCTCGTCTCGGCGAAGTGCTCCTGGTCTGGCGGGTTTCTCACCCCGTCTACTTCCTTTTGTTTTTTCCCTGAGGGTGGAAAGGGGGTAAAAGTGCAAGCACTTTGAGCAAAATTTCACACGTTGTTGCATCATAACATCACACCTAATTCAGGCTGAGAGCAAGACCTCCCTTCTGAGCGGTGCAGACGGGGACACTGGATGTTTTTCTGTGCATTAAATAGAATAGTCAATGCATTTATTATTGCGGAATTATTACGATTTAAGTAGGTGATACCTTTTGATTAGAGGTCGACCGATAGTGGATTGTGGTTGGATTGTACTTGCCGATAGCCAAATAATCATCCGATTATTATCATCCGACGTTTTTAAAATGGTTACTGGATAAAAAAAAAAAGCAAACACTAAATAAAAAAATTAAAAAACAGTACTGAGTCATGAAATCTGCTAAATTATATAAATTATTAATATATGAATAAATAAATATAATAAATAAATTATAAATATTAAATATAATATCGCACTGTCCGTGCAGTCTCAATTGTAAAAACAAACAGCACGTGGCATCAGTGATTAGCCTCTAGAGGCCGCTATCGTAATGACTGTAGACCTTCAGCCGGAAAAACTATCAGTATGGATTTCTGTCGATAGTTTCAGCAATCAAATATTAACCTCTATCTTTGATTATGGGGGTTATTGACCATTCTTGTTGTGGCTGTGTTTTCATATATAAACTGCTGTCTTTGGTCGAGGGGAAACTTTTAACATAACCCCATCCTCCATTTACACACGAACCACTTTTCCTTGTTTTTATCGCAGGTTGGCGATATGTATTGTATAGACGCCCGTTTCTATGGCAACATCAGCCGCTTCATAAACCACCACTGCGAGCCGAACCTGTTCCCCTGCCGAGTGTTCACCTCCCACCAGGACCTGCGTTTCCCGCACATCGCGTTCTTCGCCAGCAAGAACATCAGTGCCGGAGACGAGCTAGGGTGAGCCGTGCCCCTGCCTTTCCTCCTTAAACGCAGCGGTTAATCTGCAGTCGTTAACTTCTCGTTAGCTTCTCATCGGTGTAGTGTAATGAAGTGTAAATATAGATGGGTTGAATTAAATATATTTGCAAATTGGGACACATCATGTAAAATCTTATGCTGAGCTCTCAATTCTTATTGGTCAGGAGGTGTTCCTTTATTCATGTTCTATAACATGTTCTATAACATTTTTTGATGTTCTATAACATCTACATCTGAGACTAATAAATACAATGCAAAGTGTAGAATTGCTAGAATGATAACAGGTTCCGAACCCTCCCTTATGTCTCTCATGTCAGGTTCTTGTGACACGAGGATTGGATTGTAATTTTTACCAGGTTTTTATTTTTTTTCTTCAGAAACATGTATACAGGGGATTTTCATTAAGCATCATCAGAATGTGTTTAAAAGGTTTTTTTTTTTTTGTCTGCCATGTATATATCCCTGATGTTTACATGACGATAAAACTTAAACAAACAAACAAAAAAAGAATCAGGAACCGAACTTGCTAATGTTCTATACTATTAAACTAATCCGGTTACACGTGTAAAATCTATGATCTTCTACATGATCACCAAAATCTGTGTTAAGGTTTTAGGCAAATGTGATCGAAAATGAAATGCTGAAGTAAAACTGCTTTCAAAAGAAAGTTGAAAAAGAAAAGATGAAAGTAAAACTGCGTTTGTGTCAATATTTATTTATTAATTTTTTCAAAAATTTTATTTTATTTATTTATTTATTTTTTCTTTTTTTAATTTAGTTTTTTTTAAAACCATAAATTAAAAACGGACTTTGTTTCTCCAGGTTTGATTACGGTGATCATTTCTGGGACGTGAAGGGCAAACTGTTCAGCTGCCAGTGCGGCTCGTCTCGGTGTAAACACTCGGCGGCGGCGATCGCTCAGCGTCAGCCGGACAGCACGCCAGGAGAACAGCAGGCCACCACCCTCCCAGATACCAGCTCTTCTACTACACCATCCAGCCCCACCTGAGCCTCGTCCTGCTCTTATCCTCCATCTACCAGCCATCACCAGCGAGCACACACCTAATCAGGGGAATCCTAGCAGAAAGGCTGCCTGGACCACCGGCCTTTTTGGCTACAGCGCTCTTGGTTGAACTCGTTGTTGGACTGCAGATGAGGAGTTATGCACATGTACAGATATCTCATGTTCACGGAGGATAGAATCTGACTACGGAGCCTCTAGCGTGTTGGCGCTCAGAAAACCGAGGACGACCTCAAGCCCCTGCAGGATTATGCATCACTCGGTGTCCTTTTAAAGAAAACGCCGAAGATGATGTTTTAATGTTTCCAACGTCCACGCACAATACAAAAGCCGCGACGCGTATACATTTTCCCGGCCACAGATTTTCACACGCAAGATGCACTCGCACACCTCGTTCCTCAAGGACTTCTTCGTTCGGCAAGAACTGTATCGTGAAGCTTTCGAAATGAGATTGTTGATGATCGGAATTTCTTTTTTTTCTTTTAATTTCCCCCAAATAATTGTATTTTCAGATAAAAAGAAAAGATCTGGATGTATGAGAAACACATACAAATTTTTTTATTCATTTTTAAACGTTTCCAGATATTATGAGCATCTGTTTGTGTGGTTAAATTCTCATCGGTGCTGGACGTTATTTATTTGCCAGTGTTTGTCGATCAATTCCCATCTGACAGGACGTTTTCTCATAATCCTGCTCCGACCATTGAAGGGACCGTGAGCCTCAGAGACAAACTGCCCACTTCGAGCTCCTGGCTCCTGCATGTTACTGATTAAATCAGGAAAAAAAAAAAGCTTCTTATGCTGTTTCATTGCTGTGAAACTGTAAACCGCTAACGAGAAGACTGAACGTCTCGCTTTATGACCCTTCAGGAGTGGACGAACTTATCTCAACAGCGATAGTCTTTAATTCGTGATCATGTCCAAAACTTTTGCCATTTAAGGCCATATGTAGTCGAATAGGAATTTCGGTTAGGGAATTTGTGGTTATTCAATACTGCAAATGGTGCTGAACAAAAAGATTTTGTTTGTTTTTATTTTTTTATAGCTCAATGTGCGAATACACATTCTGAAATAAGATTAACCATATTTTTTTTTCCTGTTCATTTTTTTTTTTTAATACATTTACCTCTGGTTTTCTTACTGTAGATGACATTGTTGGCATGTACCCATTTTGTTAAATTTAATGATTTCTTGTTAACGGTGAAGCTATGTTTGTTTTTGTTTTTTTTAATGTTAATAGTATAGTCACAATTATTGTGCCCATTCTGCCATGTAGATCCAAATCACTGCAAAATGGTAAGAAAAAAAATGCTACTTTTTTTCTCATTAGAGACACAGTTGTGGTTGTAAATATTTTTTTCTCCAATAAATTTACTTCTAATAAAAGAATCATTTTTGTTGGACAGAACTCTACAGCTGCAAGCAGCGATTATTGGGGGGGGGGCAAGCACTTTGTGATGAACCTTTTGACAGCAAAACCATGTTGGGATACGAAATTCTCACTTACTGTTTTCAATATTCATCATTGTCTTGCAATCGACTTATGGATGAAACCTTGGGTTTGGGTTGGCCTTACAATGCTGTATACAGAATTGTGTCACATATTGTGTAGGAAACGTAGCAAAAAACACCCTTGTGTGTTTTATTATTTTTTTTGTTTAATTTTTTTTGTTTTTTTTATTAAATACCAAAATGGCCAACTTCCTGTTTGGCATAAAATAAATAAAGAACTTTCTGCACCTTTCAAGAGAAAAATCTTCATTTCAAGTTATGTGGTTTAAAAGTTACTCCAACAATAGTCTTTACCCAGAGTGAAGCATGGTGGTGGCGGCTTTTTTGCGTTTCTGACTAACGACTTATACATGACTTATAACATCAATTAAGTCCATATTGGTTTCATTTTGTAACAGCCAAAGGCAGAAAAGTTAAAGTAACGTTCAAGTCAACCTAGTTATATTAATAGTAAATGATCGGCATGAAATAGATTTGCCTTTATTCCCAATCTTTAAAATGCAGTGCAACCAAACTGGAGTGATTTAAATATACTAAATTAGATGATGAATAGAATTAGATGGTAAATTAGCCCTACGGCGGCATCGATGCCGAGGCCGACCACCCCCTGTGCGAGTGCTCTGGTGGTGCAGTAGTAGTCCCCACCCCAGGTCTTTCTGTATGATCAAGCACAGACTGTTTTGTAAAATCATTCAACAAGCGAAAGCAGGAAGTCTTGTTAATTGTTGCAGGCTTTGTAATCCGTTTACTTGTTCTCTTCCTGATTGTGGAGAAAAACTGCAACTTTGTAGCTGATTCAGGGAACTAAAGGCTTTTGGCAAGATAAAGCTTCTTAATGAGAAGGACAGGAACTGCCTTTCCGCATACCACAAAAGCTAACACTTCCACAGGCTGAGCTACTTTGTCCTCAAGTGCTTTAATATCATCTGTGCAGGCACTCTTGAAAATGTTCTTCTGAGAAGTTGGATGTGAAACCAGATTGAGGTTAACAAGGAGAAACTATGAGAGGAAATTTGAGGTCTCATTCTAAATGGCTGGAGAGAAAATCAGCTGTGGTTTATGGTAGGACTGACCTTGTTTTGGATCTTAATGATTTTTATTTTTATTAAAAATCTATCTTTGTTTTAGCTAAACAGCTAACTTTACATGCATGGCTAACGATTGTAGATGAGTCAGTAATGTACCAATGTATTTGCAATTAAGACCATATTTATACCACGATGCTGTTAAAGGATCTAGGTATGTGCAATATGTCTGGAATCAGTGTCTCTAAAGGTTTGTCAATATGGCAATATTTTCTGTAAGGAGAGTCTACACTATATGGACAAATGTATTGGGACACCTGACTTTTCCAGCCATATGTGGTTGTGGCTTTTCCAAAGGTGGAAAAGCAGATTTGTGTTATCAGGTGTTGCTTTAAAGGAAGATTTTAGTGGCTAAAGGTAAAAAAAAAAGATTTGTTTGAATTTAGTGTGGTTTTATATCCATTACTTTATTGTAACATGTTCGTTCCGTGAATGCAGCCTTGCGCTCAGTGACACTCAGAACATGGCGGATGTTGACACTGGGAGTAGAGTACAGCTCTTGGGCTCACACCACTGAGCTCTCTGACAGGCAGAGGAAGAGGAGGGTAGAAGTGGCTGATGTGTCACACACTGCCGCACTCCCAGAACCCGCTCAAATGTGTGAAGATGTCCAGAGCTTGGCTAAATCCAGCAGCTACGACACCATTATTGACCTCGAGAGGCCTGATAACGTGAAGGGTACAGACATTATCAGTGCACATGAGATGTGCCAGGACAACATCACGCTGTGGTGGAGCAGGTAAGCATTTCAAATGAGAAACAGAACTTATATTTGTTTCAACTCCTATCGACTGATACATTATTGGGGGAATACTGGTAACCATGAAGAAAAAAACCAAATTGAAAATAGCAACACTTCCACCTTTTCTGTCATCATGAAATCTCAATCCGATTATTATGCAAATTGGAAACATGCCCAAACTTACAGACCTACAGAGTCGCATTTGCATAATTGAACCTGATAGGCTCAAACATGATGCAATAACACTTCAATTTACATTTACAGCTTTATTTCTATCAAAATCAGAATATTTTATTGATCCTTTATTGATTATTTATTGGGGAAATTGTTGGTTTGCAGTTGCAGTTAAGGTAAAGATTAAAGTGACACAAACAAAACAAAAAAATAAGAAGAAAATGTAAATAAATATACATATGTACATATAACTTATGTATATGTAAAAAAAAAAGAGTTATATATTAAGTGAAATGAAGTGTGTAGCAGAGGTGAAACTGATGGCAGGAAAACACATCATAGTTATACAAGTTATTGCACATGTAACAATTATTTGCATTATTATTGAACTGAAAAGATTCTAGAAATAGTTTTTGAAAAATTTTGCAACGATCAGTTTTCACACTGTGACCCTGGTGGGGTTTTAATTATATACATAAATCCTGATATTACATTTAAATGGTCAAAATGGTTGCAATAATCAGAAATCAAAATACACTATATTGCCCAAAGTATTCACTCACCCATCCAAATCGTTAAATTCAGGTGTTCCAATCACTTCCATGGTTACAGGTGTGTAAAAACAAACACCTGGACATGCAGACCGCTTCTACAGGTCGCTCTGAGAAGCTCAGTGAATTCCAACGTGGTACCGGGATAGGATGCCACCTGTGCAATAAGTCCAGTCGTGAAATTTCCTCGCTACTAAATATTCCACAGTTAACTGTTGGTGGGATTATAACAAAGTGGAAGCAATTGGGAACGACAGCAACTCAGCCAGTGTTAGACCACATAAAATCAGAGAGACACATAGTGCACAGAGGTCACCAACTGTCTGCAGCGTCAATAGCTACAGACCTCCAAACTTCATGTGGCCTTCAGATTAGCTCAAGGACAGTGCATAGAGAGCTTCATGAAATGGGTTTCCATGGTTGAGCAGCTGCATCCAAGCCTTACATCAACAAGTGAATCGCAAAGAATCGGATGCAGTAGTGTAAAGCACGTCGCCACTGGACCCTAGAGCAGTGGAGATGTGTTCTCTGGAGTGACGAATCACGCTTTACCGTCTATCAATTCGATGGACGAGTCTGGGTTTGCCGGTTGCCTGGAGAAGGGTACTTGTCTGACTGCATTGTGCCAAGTGTAATGTTTGGTGAAGGGGAGATTATGATGTGGGGTTGTTTTTCAGGAGTTGGGCTCGCCCCCTTAGTTCCAGTGAAAGGCCTCTCATTGCTTCAGCTTACAAAGACATTTTGGACAATTTCATGCTCCCAACTTGTGGTAACAGTTTGGGGACGGCCCGTTCCTGTTCCAACATGACTGCGCACCAGTGCACAAAGCAAGATCCATAAACCTGGATGAGTGAGTTTGGTGTGAAAGAACTTGACTGGCCTGCACAGTGCAGACAGAACACCTTTGGGATGAGTTAGAGCTGAGACTGCGATCCAGGCCTTCTCGACCAACATCAGTGTTTGAACTCACAAATGCACTTCTAGAGAAATGGTCAAAAAAAAAAAAAAAATAATAATAATAATATATATATATATATAAAAAAAATACTATATAATATGATCTATGAGCTATATCTAATGGTTTTGATGAATTTTATGGCTTGCTCATACAAAAAAAAATCAACAAAAATTTCGTTTTTGTAATGCTTCGTTTTGCCTTTAGAGGGCATCATAGTTCAGAAGAGGAAAGCAATATATTGAATAGCATGAAACGTGGCTTTTGGCCTATTTATGTGAGCTGTAAACAGACCTTTCACTTAAATTATGTTAGTAGTTGTGCTTAATTCATGCAAAAGCTGTATAAAAATGTCCCTTTGATAGAAAGGTGGTGTCATTTTCTATGCTGTTTTATCAAGACAAATTTAATAAAGGTTTATTACGATGTACCTCAGATGTAGTGAGACATATACCTAAATTTCTAGGAAAAACCAAGCCGAACATAAACTCTGTACAATCTGTAGTGCCTTATGGCAATGAACAGGCTGCCTTTCTACTGAGAAACTATGGATCAAATAGTTTCTGAACACTTCCACACATTTTCTTTCCTCAAAAAAGGCTGAATGTTAGTAGAGGTTCCTCTAATTAACTGATCCTTCACACCCTATTTTTCAACATGCCCAAAAGTGTCTCTCATTATGATGTACTCTTTACTTAAAAAAAACAAACAAAAAACAAACAAAAAACAGTAGATAGAAGCACTAGAGTGGACTTTAACTTGTGACAGTGTTACAGAATCTTGTATGCATGAATTTTCACAGCTCATGCAAAAAGAAAAAACTTTGTTAGGCCTGATCTGTCTCTGCTTATAAATAATGGCTTTTGTGTGAAATAAAAAACCCCAGACAATGGATGAATGTTTGCTATTTGATTTGTACCAAAATACATCTGTAGTCGCATGTAGTACAGGTGGTGTGTAATGTAGTGTTTTGTTGGCAAGGGTTGATAACACACTTCAACAGGTGGCCATTTTGAAGCAGCTATAGACATGGCTGTGGCTACGTGTGGTCCAAAGTAGCACATTCGGACAAAAATGACCTTAGATCACATGTCTGAGTGATTGGGTGTGTTTTCCTCAAATGCATTTCATGCCCCGTTGTCCAATTTGGATTTTGTATCTAAATCCTTTCAGTATTAAAAACTCAAAAAAATTGCTATAAAGGCAATCCCATAATGCTTTATTACAAAATATATAATCCCATAATGCTTTATTACATGGGAAACATTTTGCACCAGGAAATGACTGTAATATTCCCAAAATGCAATTTTTCTATACACTATTAAATGCTGTCTCCTACTGTAATTTGTGCTGGAAACATGGACACACCAGTGAATAGGATGTAAGTGAAGCATCTTTTAGGAGATGATGGCAGGGGGGTTGCAAGGTTTTTTTTTTTAAGCGTCACCCATATGCTGAACAGGTTTGTAGCCACACCCACAACGTGGTTAAAACCAATCAGAAAAATGCATTCATTAGTTTGAGGAATGTCTTTATGAGACGCACACGCGCGCGACATCATCATCAGCAGCAGCATCATGAGCATCAGCAGCATCAGCATCATCATCATCAAGGCTCGTCTCCTTAGAGGAGGAATGTCATGACATCGGGCTCATAGATTGCGCGCGGCAATAGGAGGCGTCTTTCTGGCGTCATAGTGCACTTAAGAGGCAGCGCGCGCCGCACGGCGCACACACCGCGCGCGCCTTTGTGCATCAATTACAGACGCGTTTTGTTGCTTCTTCCGAATGGCTTGAATAGGCAGTAGAAGGTTTCAATGAGGAAGGTGGTTTTTTTTGTCGTTGCATGATTTTTTTTTCCGCCCGAGGTGAGTACGTGTCGGTTCGCCGAATCCATGTATGTATCGCGTGCCACGGATTGGATTCTGGGTGCCATTTGATGCGCTCTTTACTCGTGCATGCAAGTTTTTTATATTTTTTTTGGAGAGGTGGGAAGGTAAATGTTCCTTTACCTACTGTAGGATGGAATGAGAACCGATAGCGCGCGAGGTGACATCAGTTGTGAGCAAGAGCACGCGCCTTTTTTGATTCATTTTTGGGGAGGAAATTCCGATCAAGCACAGTGATGAAGACTGTGAGTGCAAAGCGAGCTGGAGCAGTGTCATGTCTCTGATGCATGCTGACTTCAATGCCAGTTACCTGTTGGATATACCCGCATGTCTAGGATGCCTCGCTTCGGAGATGATGCGTCTGGGCGCTATGGAGCTGCGCCGGGCGCCGGGAGAGGAGCAGCGCGGCCCGCAGGAGCACCGGGCGCTCAGAGGGTCTACAAGCAATCGATGGCTCAAAGAGCAAGGACCATGGCTTTGTACAACCCTAAGCAGACCAAGCAGAACTGCTTCACCGTCAATCGCTCGCTCTTCATCTTCAGTGAGGACAACGTGATCCGGAAATACGCCAAGAGGATCACTGAGTGGCCATATCCTCTCTGTCCAAGCCTGGTTCTAAAAAAGTTTGCTTAGATACCTAATAATCTGCATACACTCTCAGAAATTGCTGTACTTTTCCATCAAAGTGGTTCCCAAGCCTTAAGCTTTAAGAATGCAAATACAGTTTATAGATTTTAAAATGACATCAATAGTCCATATGTTTGAATATATACCATTCAATTATTGTTATTTTTAAACATCATGATACACACATCTAGCTACAAAACACGTCTTCATAATGGTGAAACCCTAAGCACAGGAAAGGGGAAAAAAAGGAAAATTGACACAAAAAACTCTTTATACAAAAGCCATGATTTTATTATTTCATCACTGGGGCGGTACCCTGAAGCATAATCCCTCGTGCTGTTCCTTTTACACAGATTGTTCCATTTAACCAAGTGTATCTTTCAAATATTTTGCTTCAAATCATTTTGAATGGCACACTCTAAATGGTATTAAAGATACCACTGCAGAAACATGGAAAAGAACAGGTTAGTACCCTCTTTCTGAGAATGTTGTCCCCTTAGTATGTGTGTGTGAGTGTGTGTAATAATATTTGTGCATCTAAAATACATAAAAAAATACCTAATATGATAATCAAGTTGACATAAAAAAAATTTGAAAACAAAATAACTAATAAGAAAAAGAAAGATAAACATGCATAGCCAATTAAAATAACGTGCATAGCCTATTAAAAAGCTTGCCCCATCCCATGTGCTGCATAATTTATGGTATTATTTTGTACAGTAGTATGCAAGTATGGACGTAGCCATGGTTACAGCATCTCCATGCAGTTGTAGGCAGATACAACCCCCCCAAAAAACTAAGCTGCACTCATGATGCACCTGATTCACACCAGGAAGTGGGATTATTCGGATATCAGTGAAGTCTGGGTAAAAGTAAAACAAAGCAACAGAGTCACTTTATCCTAATAACTTTGCTCCTAAGCTTTTTGAGGTATGGTTATTAATGTTGACTATTGTCACTGGTGGCTTGGATGTAGCTGTCTGCCACATTTATTGCTCATCTGAGAAATGAATTACTCCACTGAAGCTCCGCTGGGCTTGTTTCTGTGAGCAAACCGCTTTCCATGGTACTGAAATATGCAGCTTGCATAATGCTTTTATCAAAATCAAGACACCAAGCCCTGACAGGAAATTAGCTAGGTAAATGGATAGATAGACGTATCTGCACTTTAAAAGCTCTCCCTTGTGTATGCTCTACAGTCGGCATGGTGCTTGTCACCTCACAGTTCCCTCCACCGGGAATTTAGCATTTTCTCATGTCCATTTGGGTTTCCACTGGGTTGTTTGGTATCTGATTGCCTTAATTTCAACTGCTAATATTCTAGTATAAATCACGATATACTATTTTTAGCCTGCATGACTGGTATGTGCTAAGGTTTTCGATTTTGCTACAATTCTAGTGCAACCCTGAAAAATGCCCCAGGGGACATCAATTTATGTATGATCTCTGACTTCCTTATAACATACACATTATACTGTTTGTGTTTGTTCAAATGATGCAGCTCGCACTGAAAACAAGTAATTACCTAAAGAAATAATATCTCAGCCTTTGCAGAACTCATTTTAATGCACAAATGTTAAATAACAAGTAAGTAAGGGTATAGGTAATAAAACTAGATGGGGCATGATGTTTATAAGAAATAATCCTATACCGAGTGAAACGTAGTTGATCACTTTCTAGTAACAGCATGTACTGAAATGTTTTAAACTTTTTATACCACAACAATTTGCTAGTGACACAAGCATGGAATATGAATGAAATGAAATGTGTATAAAGCAAACTCTCCACTTATACAATCCCTTTAAATAGTGGTTTTAAAAAAAACTCGGTGTCTTAGATATCTTTGACTATTTAAATCACAAAATGTTCACTCAATTTCTGAATTCTGGCCTCCCAGCAGTTCATACAGATTGTGTAGACATCTATACAAATATTTTTTCATCTAGGCAGGCTCAGATATAGACAGGTTGATATGTATTCATTTACTGTGACATAGTCTGTCGTCTTGAATTGTCATGAAAGGCTGTCTAGTGACAGAACACACTATGATATACAACATTTAAAATTGGAGTTTGTATTAGGCACTGATTTGTTATCAGTTATTGCTGTACAAAATAAAACACCATTCACAAGGCACACTTTCATTCCGGCTTGTGATCCAGGCACCTGGTCACCACCTGGTGATGGTTAAAATAATCAAATATTGACTGTGCACACACAGAGCAGCACATGGTGTAAAATCCCCAAAACTGATTGTCATGACGCCATACTTGTCAAATGTGCAACAAATATACAGTATCCATCCATCTATCTATTTATCTATCTGTCTGTCTGTCTGTCTGTGTCTGTCTATCTAGATATAGATATATAGATAGATAGATCTGTTGTTTTCTGTGCATTGGCTCTGTTGATGTTTTCCTTGACCTATACACTCCATTTGAATACATGATCCTTGCGACCATCATTGCTAACTGTATTGTACTGGCACTGGAGCAACACCTGCCAGCCAATGACAAGACGCCCATGTCTGAACGCCTGGTAAGCATGTTTCTTTTTCTGTCATATCTATTATCCTACAGCATTTGATTTGCTTATTTTAAGGGTCCCTGGTGGTCTAGTGGTTATGATGCGGCGCTCTCACTGCTGCGGTCGGGTTCGATCCCCGGGCAGGGAACCAACCCCAGCCACCCTTAGTGCCGGTCCCAAGCCCAGATAAATGCGGAGGGTTGCGTTAGGAAGGGCATCCAGCGTAAAAACATGTGCCAAATCAAACATGCGGATTATCCGCTGTGGCGACCCCTAATGGGAGAAGCATATTAGTGTAGTATTTATTTGATTAGTAAAGTATTTGATTTGCTTGTTTTGTTTCCTAGAATATGGATAGATATAAATAGTGGTGGCAGAACCCATTCCATCACCCCAACAGCATACATTTTAAATATTGTAAAGGTATGAATGATCTCAATTTAATGATCATTTATTATTAAAGTTGTTATTCGACAGATATAAGCCAATCTCAGTTAATTCTCATGCCTTTCTAGATGGCGCAATCGAGGAACTGCCCATTTAGGCCTACGGATTTATGCAAAAAATTGTGTTTATTAGAATTAATCAGAATTCCATCAAAAAGAAACTTAGCAAACAAAGGAGTGTAAGTGGACACAGTATGTGTGAGTATAGAGAGAATTATTTCTATTGTAAGAAATAATGCATATTGCAAGATTGGGAAAGGGAAAATATGGTGTATAACATCTAAATATTAGAAATGCGTGCACACAACAGTGAACTCTCTTCACACTCAAAGCCTGAAAAAATGTGTCTCTTTTCAGGCTTTTCTATAGTTTCTCAGATGTATATGGGTCTTAATGGGAAACCCTTGTTTTATTTCATTACAGTTGTATTTAACAAAAAGGGTGTTAATAGAAAACAGTTGCATGTTTTCTATAAACAGATTCTATGTTAACTCTTATGTGCCTTTTAATGGGACACTGTAAAAATTCACTAGATTTAGTATAGAATATAGCATCAAAGTAACATCAATATCATCGATAGTTTATAGCATCAAATTGTCAAATTCTTCAATTCCAAATATTCTTAGAAAAGGCGCCATCCGAATTTTTACTTCTGTTTTCTAATAACAAACCAAATGAGAGTGTAGATTTTGTGCAATATTCACTCCACCCCTAATCTTCAAATTCAGATTGGATCATATGGAGCTCGCATTTTGGGGTAAGACTTGGCACTCTTCCCCACAGTCTACACAGAAACGACATCTGTGCCTCATTAAGCCTGAGCCTGTTGGGGAATATTGACATACATGAGAATACATTCTCTCACTGTGACCGGGACCTAACCCATGCCGAGCAGCTTTTGATTCCTCTCCTCAGCCATCACGCTCTGTTTAAACCACAGAGTGAACTTTTTTAGGCTTAAACAGCAGGTGCTTCGAAGCTTGTTGTCGAGCAATCAAAGCAGTCTGCTGGTAGGCTGCTATATGAGAGAGGATTGCTTTATATATATATATATATATATATATATATATATATAT
>JAAIIK010000098.1:3734932-3753323 GCA_014706435.1 Silurus glanis
CACACACACACACACACACACACACACACACACACACACACACACACTGTGTTCTCATCTAAAATACTGACAGTAAGTGAATATTTATTTCTATCAGGGTCAGTTCTGCTTTAGATCTACTCTGTTTCCTTTGACTCAGAGGTAGAATGAAACACAATTCAATTATGTCCTGGCAATCATTTAAAGACCACTTCTATGACGTCTTTCTTTTGCATTTCGTTTTGGGGTATGAAGAATAACACGTTTTTCACTGTGCTCAGGGTGTCATGGAGAATTTGCAGGCGTTTTCTTCCTGTTTATTGCTTTTTGATCAGGGTCCACTCTTCAGCAAAATACTATAATCCCAGGCTCATCAACTAGGCTTCTGTTTCATCTGACCTTCATTCTTCCTGATCCTAGTAGAGGTCTGGGGTCATGTCAATCCATCCTGACATCATGCTGAGGCTTAGCTGGCTGTGGTTGCCATGGTTACTTTGTCACCTTGCATAGCTACTGTGTTTGTTGATATGCTCAAAATGCTGCCAGTGACCCAAAACATTGTTATAGGATTATAATAACAACAACAATAAAGATTATACTGTCTATTAAATATGAATGATTATTATTGTTATTATAAAATATTCATAAGACTCTTTAGTTAATGTGATGTATTATTTTGTCATATATTTTTCATAAGTTTGTGGACACCTGACCAGAATTTGTATGTGCTTTTTAAACATCCCATTCCACATTTATTCTTCATTTGCTCATAATAACTTCCATTCTTTTGGAAAGATGTTCGACTAGACTTTGGAGATTTGTGCTCTTTCAGACACAAGGGTGTAATTAAAGTCAGGTACTGATGTAGGTGTGGAGGCCTAGGGTGCATTCTGCGTTCCCATTCATCCCAAAGGTGCTTAGTAGGGTTGAGGGCAGAGCTCTATAGCAGGCCACTCAAGATCTTTCACTCTAACCCATGTAAACCATATCTTTATGAAGCTGTTTTTGGCACAGGGGCATTGTAATGCTGGAAAAAGTTTGGGTCTACTTGTTTAAGAGAAGCCCTAGTCCAAAGACAGCATATACACACTGTGTGCATCTAACTTTGTGGTAACAATATAGAAAAGAACAACATTGAAATGTCAGGAGTTCAAATACTTTTGTCCACATAGTGTATAGTAAGAATTTTCCATACTCCTAGTTGTGAAAAATGAAGTGATTCTGGATATTCAGATTTCTATGGATGTATATAAGTTAATTTACTTCTTTGTATGAGCCAGGGATACTCAATGTTTTATTTTATTTATTTATTATTTGACACCACATAACTTTCAGGCGTTTGAGTCAATCTGAATAGCCACGTCAAACTCCTCATAAGTGAACTACAGTGTTATAAGGACCAGAACATGTTATTGACAATCCTGTTGGTGTCTCAAGCACCTTTGTCTTACACTAATGTTGACCTATAGAACTTTTGTGCATCTCACGAGCATCCATTGCATACTATTGATTCAGAGTATCAGAACCCTGCCATTTGGAATATTCCATTTTGTCCCACTTTAAAGCTCGGACTAGCGGCGAAGCACCCGACTTCAAACGAAGAGCATGAGAGCTTGGCTTCTTTCATGTATCTGTGCACCGCGAAGCATCGGTGGGCTTCAAAGTGTCATGGTCTCATCTCAGTTTGCCACCGCCAGAATGATGCAAGCAAGCTCGAGTGCCATTTGAACACAAGCCAGTTTCTCTTTACCCCCTGAACGAAGGGCTACGCTCCAGTTTTGATGTTAAATGGCGTGCACACGGGCGTGTCTTTGTGGGAGTCAAAGAGAGCACAGTGTCACTTTCTTTTCCATCATGTTCGCACACTCGGCCTAGAGCGAAGCAGGGTGAACAATGTGTAGGGCTGTCTCAGTTCATTCTCTCCTCTCTTACATCACGCTTGATAATCCTTTCTTCCTTTAGTGATAATGTTTGAGCATTTGAAGAAAAAAAAAAAAGGCTTCTTATCTTTTTAGATTAGTGAAAATTTCGTGAGATATAAGAACATTTTTGCAGCGGGAAAAGACAAGAAAAAAGGAACAAAACTCTTAGGGGCTGTGCTGTTATATATCAAATTATAAATGGTGTGATGCGACTTAATGCACTGTAAGTCACTGTTGCCACCCTGAAGCTGATTAACAGCATTTCCCAAAGTTTTGAATTTTTCATTTACCACAGAAATTAGATGTTGATTACTCAGTTGAATTTCTATATGAATGAAATAGCATCCTTTTTATGAATTTAAATTACATTCATTATTGAGAAATGTCCATGTTAGTTACTGCTCTCGCTCATAACACTGATAAACCAATGGTGACCTTTTCTTGCTGACCTTGCACTGGAACTGAAGACTCCTTCCAGGAATGCTAAATAAAACCCATTTCATTGCTCATATGCTCATAAACCTTTGGTAAATGTAAAATCTTTAGAAATGAATTTATTGTTAGCTTCAGATTTTGTAGCTTGTGTTGCTTATCCTTTTTAAACAATTGAAAGTAAATAATTCAACTTATGTTTATAATGTTATAATGTAATGTTTAGCAGTGCTCGAATTGAGAGGGGCTGGGGGAACCCGGGACCCCCCATAAGGCATAAGGGACCCTCCTTACAAGTAAAAAATAAATTATTTCAGTAAAAAATATATAAATTGGTTCCCTGGTGGTCTAGTGGTTAGGATGCGGCGCTCTCACCGCTGCGGCCCGGGTTCGATCCCCGGTCAGGGAACCAACCCCAGCCACTTTCAGTGCCGGTCCCAAGCCCGGATAAATTGGGGAGGGTTGCGTTAGGAAGGGCATCCAGCGTAAAAACATGTGCCAAATCAAACGTGCGGAGGATCCGCTGTGGCGACCCCTAATGGGAGAAGCTGAAAGAAAGAAAGTTAGTAAAAAATATATAAATTACACAACAACTGGGGACCCCCCATAAGACTTGACTCAATTTGAGCACTGATGTTTAGCTCATTTTACTTATGAAACATTTCAAGCTTTCAAACTAAGCTTCTTTTTTTTATTAATAAATGTTTCTTTTCTCTGCTTCTCATTTCTTCAGTTTCTTTCTCTACACCTCAGAACATAAGAGTTTGTTCATAATACCTGAAGCAAACTGTCTGTCGATCCATCTGTCCCATGCTGAACTGAGCCTGTAAGACAGTTGTAACACTCCGAGCGAGACGATAGTAGCGCCTCAGCGTGAGTGCGATTTTTTCACAGTTTTGTGTGTTTACTTTCCAACTCGAAAGATTTGATAGTACCTGATCATTTTACCTCCTCTGCAAAGTTTCAAATATCAGCACCCTGAAATGTTGCAAGGTGCAAACAATGACAAGCAATGTTTTTCTTACTTAGTGAAAGGATTGTGACAGCCATCAGAGCTGAGTCCTTCTTGAAAAACATGAAAAACTTTCAGTACTTGAGAGAAGTGAAACTGACATTGCACTGCATTTTATTCTGAAGGGCATATGTAGGTCTCACAATCTTTCTGTTCTCTCTCCATTTTTGTAAATTACACAGATTATTTTACCTCTCTTTGCCTTTCTCGGGAAAAATGCGTAAAATTGCATCATTACAATTTCTTTTCAAGTGGCTGCCTATGCATTTAAACCAGTGAAATGTTCTTTATGTTTTGCATTGATATTGTTGAAAACTGGTGATGGTAATATTATGTTGAGACTTACAGTTGACCCCCTTAGTTGCCATTGTGAGTAATTGTTTATGTAAGAAGGACATTCGGGGGAATCCGCAGCGGGACCGAATTCTTAGGACCGTTAGGAATAAAATTTTAAACGATGTATTTAGTCAAATACTGTTCACTATTACTATTATAAAGTGACATAATTTCTGGATGTGTGGGTGCATCCAAAATTCGCGGATTTTCAGAACTTAGAACTCTTTTTGAGTCTTTGAACGTGGGAGTGCCGAGGGATCACTATATATGAAATAATTGAATATAATATTTTATTAAAGATAAAATAGAATCTATCAAATTAATGCAATACACTTTTTATTATATTGATTAAATCAAGTAATCAATTTAATTGGCACAAATTAAATGGATTAAAGTAAATAATTGGAAAATGTAATTAAATAGTTTACATTTGTTAGACACCATTCGGGTAATACAGCTGTGTATAAGTGTATGAGTGTGTTTGTGTTTTATAATTAATATTTAATTTTCTTAAGATATGTTCTACTTAACTGTCCTACGTATTCAGCATACGTTTCTAACATTCCAAACATTAAAATGCTATAAAAAGTCATATCACTTGCATGTTGCTGTAGTATAAAATACATTAAACACTTCAAGGCATGCTGTTAAAGGAAAAGGATGAACATTGAAGATGAGCATATATATATATATATATATATATATATATATATATATATATATATATATATATATATATATATATATATATATATATATATATACACATACACTGCAAACTTGCCACCCCAATATAGCTCTAAACCTTTAAGCAGCATGTTATATTTAGTCATGTTTATTTTATTACACCTGAAACTACTGTTTCACTTTTAGAAACCTGTGTTTGTACTTGCGTGTATGTGAGTGAGTCATTTGTGGTAGTAATGTTGACATTTGCAGACTCTTCTCCAACACTGTCTTGTTTTATGTTTTTTTCTCGAGGGAAAGGGTCACGTTTCAGCATCAAACTGTGGCTATACTCTCTTAACTATGTCTCTGACTGTAAAAGCCATTTGATGTCCATTTTTTATGGTTGTAAAAGGAAAGTGAGCTATAGAATAACATGTAACACCAAACAGACTATTTATATCTGTACCTGTTGAATGCTTCAAGTATGAAAGTATACTTGAAATCAAAAATCTCCCATTTGCATTTTTGTCAATTCCTGCCAATTCCCACCCACCTGCCAGTTCTCTCTATCATATAAAAGCCACTAATTCGGAGAGGTGTATGTTTTTTTCAATACACATGAAGCCAGCCAACCACCTCTTTCACAACTCCTTCTCCAGGTCGGTTACGGCGCAGCATAATGTACTGCAAATCAGAATTAGATTCAGAATACCTTATTGATCCCACAGGGAAATTGTTAGATTGCAGTTGCTCACAGTACAACTAAAGTAAAATAAAGTAAAATGAAATGTAAAAATTTGTAAAATAAAACATACATATTACGATCTATATAAAGTATAGAATCTTATTGAAATATACAATACGGAAATGTCTAGCAGCAGTGAAGCATATGGCAGAAAAGGTCGACACAATGATACAGTTATACAAGTATACAAGTAACAAAGTGTTGTTTAGCCTCTGCTACATACATGAGCTCCAAGATCCTATGATTTGATTATTGAAATGATGCCATCCCTTCCACTGAAAGAGAATAGCAAATTTAGCTTGTTATGGCTATGACATCTCCTTTCTCCTTGGCCTTCTTCTTTTCTTCCTTCCTGGCCGCTCCATCCTCAGCATTCTCCTAACGATGGACACCATGTCCCTCCTCTGCACATGACCAAACCATCTAGACTCTCTCACCTTGTCTCCAAAACTTCCTGCATGCATGATCCCTCTAATAAATTAGTTTCTTATCCTGTCCATCCTCATCAGTCCCAATAAAAATCACCTCCAGCTCTGCCTCCTGTCTTTTAGTTAATGCAACTGTAAACCATACAACATAGCAGGTCTCACCCCAGTCCTATAAACTTTCCCTTTTACTCTTGCAGATACCCTTCTATCACAAATATTAATATCATTTGCAAACATCTTAGTCCATGGAGACTCCTGTCTGACCTTGTCCGTCAACCTGTCCAACAGCACTTTAAACAGGAAAGGGCTCAGAGCCGATCCTTGATGCAGTCCCACCTCCACACTTCAGTGCTGTCACACTGTCCTCATACAGGTCCTATCTTTCACCCTGTTGTATGCTTTATCCAGATCCACAAACACACAATGAAATTCCTTCTGACCTTCTCTATACTTCTAAATCAACATTCTCAAAGCAATTGTAATGGCTGTGACATTTTTGGAAATTCAAACTTGTGATCTACTATCTGTGAATCGTTAAAAAAACCAACAACAAGGAATATAACAAATATATATTTAAATTTTACCTGTAAAGATGACATTATCTGTTCAATCCAGGTAATGTATTTATATTCAGTTAGACCCTAGTGGAAATTCACTAACAAACATTTAGTTGCATCTAACCCTGATGATCACTGTTATGTACTTAGAATTATCTAGTTTTTTAATGCTGTGGTAATATTTGTGTCTGTTTCCCATTTTAGTGAGGCTATTAAGTCCTGGCGCCTTGTGGTGAAGGTACCACAATGGCCACTAACAGACAAAGCAAGAACTTTTTGAATAATTAAAAGACATGTCTGTCTACATTTGTGTTCTCTTATTTCTATCTTGATTGACTCCAGAGAGCTTGCGGGCTGTGAAATGCTGTGATCACATCATGAGGTATTAATAAGTGAATGCTAGTGGCTGCTATTTCAGAGGAGACAGAGGGGGAGAGTGGATGTTAGAGAGGAAATGATTTGGGATGAGAAAAGTGAAAAAGCTGGGTTATTAGCATACTCTAAGACAGCAGTCCTAGGTATAGTCAAGCAAATGTCAGAAAATCATTTACATTTATGCCATTTGGCAGGCACTCTTATTCATAGTGACTTGTACTGAGGGTTGGCCCAAGAGCAACAGCTTGGCAGTGGTAGATGAAACCTGGAGCTTTTCTTCCTTCATTTGTTTTATACATGCATGAAACAAAACCATGATTCAGCAATAGGGCCACAAATATAATTTCTATTTAGATTTGATAAATTATGTGCAACTTATGACCAGTATGACTAAGGGGCAAATATAAATAACTGGCCCAAATGATAATTTATTTAGTTCCTCACTCAATTTTGATTCCTAAGAATAATTATTTTGGATTCAATTTACTGTTTTGACACAAAATAAATGCAAGCGTAACCATAATGGTTTTATCTTCCTGACAGAGTCTGTCAGAATTTTCCTTGTTTTACATGTTCCTTTTGTATATATACAAAAAACTAGATAAAAGATAAAAATACACCAGAATTGGACAGTGAATGACTGAAAGTAAGGTCTTCTGGACAGAGAAGTCCAAATGTGACATTTCTGGCTCTAACAGAAGAACTTATGTAAGACAGAGAACAATAGAGAAGAGGTTATCTGACTGCCTCACACCCACAGTCAAACAGGGGTGGTGTAAGCTCAATGTTTGGGGTTGTTTTGGAGCAGGGAAGGTTGAATACTTATTCAGGGTAAGAGAAATACTGAACCAACATGGCTATCAAACCATAATTTACCTCAATGCAATTCTGGCTGGAGTGCAGCTAATTATAACCAACTTCACCATACAACATGACAGTGACCTGAAGAATATGTCCAAGCTCTGAAAGGATTATATAGAGAGCAAACAGATAGCTGGTGATTTTTCTATCATTGAATGACCTGCCCAGTCACTTCACCTAAATCCTATTGAACTGCTCGGGGATGAACTGGATCGCAAGGTTGGAAAGAAACATCCAACCAGTGAAGAACACCTTCGGCTAGTTTTACAGGAGGCATAGAAATTTATTACAGCTGAAAGTTTACAGCTGAACTCTCTGGATACCAAAAGTGTGTAAAGCTGTTATTTATTTTAAGGTAGGATTTTCAATGAAAATAAAGTTGAACATCTGTACAGTCATGGATTTGTTTGGTAAATTAACTTTTCAAATGTTAAATTAACTGGTTTTTTTTTTTTTTTTTTTTTTTTTTTTTCATTAACATTCATGTGTCTCTCCAAAATAATTAAAACACTTGTTTCCAAACTTTTGACAGGCTCTGTATGACCTTGTGTAAAAAAAATTAAGCTTGGAAGGAGGTTGCATAGCTCGTTTTTGCCTTTATTGACTATAGGTTGCTTTAACAATTAGCTTGTCCCCATATAAAGCTTGTACAATGCCTAGCACTGAAATAAAAAAGTAAAACAATAAAAAACAGAGCACACAAGAGTAAGCTACAAGCGACACAAACAACTTGTCATTAGTGTGAGCAAAGGGGACAATAGCCATCTGTTCTGCTTTTGTGTTCTTTTGTCCCATGTGTATTCACGTTTTTGTTATTATTGTTTTATTTTGCGTTTAGAAAAGACATGAGTAAAAGCAGGATTAAGTGGAATGATGGATAGAAAAAAACAGATATTGGAACAAAATAGAGCAGTCTCTCATAGTCAGTCAGCCCCTGGTTATGTATCTTTTAACCTCTTTAAGCTCCACTGCACACTGATCCAGCATCATGAGACCTGTTTTTATTGTCTTCCACATTTTCTATTCAGTGTCTTCAAGTCAAAGGGGGGACTTGCATTGTGTTTGTCTGCATTAGACTGTGTCTGCTTTTACTTTGCATCACCCGAATGACCACAATACAGAGTTCACTGCATTCATTTACATTTCGATTTAGAGGCTTTTATCCAATGTGACTTACAAGTCAGGTAGCATGTAATGCATGCATAAAGTTAAGGTGGCAAATTAAACATGCCAAACGGTCTTTCATGTGACAATGAGCTAAGATGCGTCCTCATCATAGGAAGCTATGTATGATTCCGAATCATTTCAAAAGCATTTTAGAAAGGTAGGTGTATTTCTTTAATTTCACCTGCTAGAGCGTGTAATCTGCTAATCAAAGCCATGATTTAAAGGTACTCGACAGTAGTTGAAATCACTGTTGCATTGTTGTGACGTTAAGCCACATGGAACATGATAAAAGAAGAAGTACAAATCATAAATGCCAATTGAGTTAACCTATAATTCATTTGGGCATGGACAATGACTTGAAATAACACCGCTCTTAGTCCTCAGAGAGTTGCCATCATTTTGTTTCAATGTCTTGACCCTTATAGTTGCTGATCTAGTTGACTTGGTCCGAAATCCCAGAGCAAACCCTCCTCCTTCCCAGATCAATAGCAAACTAGCTTGATATATATGGCAACAGTGTGGTTTCAAACACATTTATCTGTAACAGGGCTGTTGAGAGTCATGGCTTCCTATGATTATTAAAATGGTAGACGATATACCAGACTGTATTGCATACCACTTGTATAGGATTATATCCTTTATTTAGTGACACATTGTCCCAAACATGCCACAATAATAATACCGTACATTTGCTAGTGTATACTACATTTTGTCACTATGCAAAAAGCCAAGTACAAAAAGCTTTGCAGAAAAAATAAAGCTGGCCAAATGTTTCAATCAGAACTTGGTCATTCTTGTGCTTCAGATTCTCCTCATTGGGGTTCTCATGGTGATAGCATGGCAAGTTTTTGTTTTTGGTCCGATTGTGTTCTTATCACTGCCTCTCATCGTGTGATTGGTTTGTTTTCCATGTGTGTGTACCTGTATTTTGTTTATCTTCCCTTTTCCTAGGTTTGGCCAAACCATAGTTTTTCATCATCCTTGTTTCTTTTTTTAGAATAGACCTTTGTCTAGGTTTTACGATCCTGATTATGGATTGTATTAATAACCCCCCTGCTGAGTTTACGTGGTTGCACCCTGCCTCATTTCCCCACACAGCACGTTACACTAATAACCTTTAAAAAGAAGAGGGCTTTTTTCCTGACTATATCTTAATCTGAAAAGCTTATTTTGTCAGATTTTAAATCGTTTCCATTGGAAATTAGCACAAAGAAGTGCATATACAGGGATATTTGAAGAGCCAATGGGATTTGAGCCTTTATGATCCTGATCCTTGTTGCCAGAAAAGTGTGCAAAGTGTATCAGAAGGTCTACAGCCAATGAGCAGGGGTCTGAGGCTCAGAATACACAATGAGTATCAGATATTTAAAATCCCTAGCACTAGAATAGAAATGTTCACATCACTTGTATGCCACCGTAAGCCAAATTTTAAAATGTTGCATACTCTATGCTCAAATCCAGTCTAATTGAACGCAGTAGTTTGTGAAATAAACTGTATAGCTTCTGTACAATGCTGTGAATAAAGTCTTTGCAGTTACAGGAGATTAGACAGTGTACAATGCCAAAGGGCTCACAGGGGTAGTCTCAAAAGAGACCATCTCATCTGGAGGTGAGAATGGAAGTGACTCAACCTGTGATGTCTGTTATAAGGACACTCAAGGACTATATTTCCCATCCTGTTTTTCTATTTTGCAGGCTTTTTTTTCTGATGGCATTTAACAATTTGACATCAATCAAAATGCAATGTTTATCCAACCATTGCAAATGTGTGTTTTATGAAAGACTACATAATGTCAGATTTACAGACAATTTTTTCTTAATGAATGAAACCCTTAAACTTGTACACAGGTCATTGAAGTTTGGATTGATAGTGACTCAAATGATGAACTGCTCACATTATCATGCTGGTTTTTAGGAACAGGGCACCGAACACCAGGAGGCCTTTTAGTTGCCATGGCAATTGATTTGGTTCTGTGTCTCCGTGCTGTATGTGCAATGATTGGAGAGGGGGGAAGTGTGGCAGTGAATAAAATCATCTTTTATTCTGATGTTTGTGCTCAGGAAATGATAGCACTGGTGTCACCCAGGAAAAGCTTACCCTGTTCTTAGATGAAAAACTGATTCGAACTAAGCATGCCCAGAAACACTAGAATTCATAAAAAACAAAAAGAATATAAAACAGGAATATATGCTTTACATTGAAAGAATGTTCTACTGCTATCACCAGGTAGCTGTAACTGATACATTCTAGCATGCATTTTCTACAGGTATATTTTTGACTAGGATCAACACCAAAACTCAATATTCTACACACTGCTTTCAAATTCTAGTGTCAGTAACTATCACTACTGAAGTGTAATATTTAAAGCGATATTATTTATAGTATTTGAAATTGCTCACTTGTTCACTCATTCATTATAAAGTGCATATCAGTTACGATCATTATATTGGAAGAAGAAAACGAAAATCAATTCAGACACAGACGTAAATATCATGCGTCAGGGATGAGAGTCTGTCGCAGACAATTTCGTTGTAAACGTTACCTTCTATATCTTATATATTAACACAAAGGTGTATCGTATAGTTTGATTTTTTTAGTTTATTTGGCACACATTTATCGAATCTTCATAATAAATAGAGCGTAACAATTGGATGTCATTTTTATATACCATTATGTTTTTTTTTTTAATACATTAAATATAAAATAATAAAAATTAATCAAATAAAAAAAATTCAAATGTAAAAGATACAATTAAAAACAGACTGCTGTCACATTTTATTTTATTGGTTCATTTGAAGAAAAAAAAAAGCTAAATAAAGATAGACAAGTATAAATAATTATATAATCACTATGTACAGTGAAATATATACTGTAGTACAATACATACAGAACATTTTTGAGGGGTTTTGTGTCTGTCCTCAAAATTAGCATGGTCTTAGTTTGTAGTCCCATTACCCATAATCCTGTTTCTTTACATCAAAGTCTAATTTTATCAATCATATATGGTCACAAAAATAATGTAGCCACAGTATAGGAGTGAGTAAACCAAATCACTGCGAAGTTCAGGGGTGTTTTTTGTATTTTCCTGGGGTCAGGTTTGGTATGGGATTTGGGCATAAATAACCTATAAATAAATACCTTTGTTTGAATTTAAACTGTATTTTTATTTATAGATATTATAGGTTATTATATACATACCATCCAGTATTCAACCTGTAAACAATAAAAAATTAGCCATGTCAGAAATTTGAAACCAATTAAACAAGAAAAACAAACACAAAACAAGTGCAATTAATATTTTTTAGCTATTTTTTAGCAATATATTTACATATTAACAGTTGCTTTTTAATATTCAATGTAACAAATTAAGTAACCATAACGGTTTTCTTTATTAGTTACATTATGTATAAAAAAAAAGTATATAAGAAATAAATATAAGCTATATATTAAGAACAGCTGTAACTGATACATACTAGCATGCATTTTTCACAGGTAGACATTTGACTAGGTTGTTTTCAAATTCCAATTCCATTTAGGTTTATTATATACATTCCATCCAGTATTCAACCTGTGAACAAAAACAATTAGCCATGTCAGAAATTTTAAACCAACTAAACAAGAATTTATTTTTTTCATATTTTTAGCAATATAATTATATATTAACAGTTGTTTTTTTTTTTTATATTTAACATATTGGTCTAGTGGTTAGGATTCGGCGCTCTCACCGCCGCGGCCCGGGTTCGATTCCATACAGCCATTAGGGTTGCACAAGCCAGGGCACTCTTAGTGCCGGTCCCAAGCCCGGATAAATGGGGAGGGTTGCGTTAGGAAGGGCATCCAGTGTAAAAACATGTGCCAACTCGAACATGCGGATAATGAATATGGATGATCCGCTGTGGCGACCCCTAATGGGAGAAGCTGAAAGAAACATAACTATCAGAGTAACTGTTAGATTTTTATCATGCCCAAACTTAATTCTTTGAGAGGTTTTCCATACGACCTGCGATGCCCGTAGTGCCTTTCTGAATTCAGGGAAGAATCACACCGCACACAGCAAATGTTCTTCTTCGGTTTATTGCAGGCAGCAGACACGTATATATACACACATTGGAGAGAAAGCTGACCTAAAGTTGTTTCCTGTTTAGACAAGAGGATATACTAGCCGGAGATGTGTGAGCCCAGATAAGACTCCCTGTATACCTTACATACTAACATCGTAAATATCCTATAGACACTGAACAGACAAAGGAATGTGTGTGAAAACCGTCTTAACACTAACAGTAACCATATCTGTTTTGTTTATTTGTAACATTACTTAGGTAGCTAGCTTGCAAGTTCTACAGCTAAATGATTCCAAGTGAAATATCATTCTTGCATAAATCTGCTCTCTGAGAAAGTGGCTGTATTATAAAAAGAGGGATGACTTATGCTCTGTTTGACTTATGCTCAGTTTTGCTGAGTAGTAAAATTCAAACGCGTGATAATGCCAAATGCAAGCAAGTATTTTCTGCAATGGCAATCCCACACCGGGCTGCAAGGTGCCATTAAGCAGATGGAAAAAAAAAAATTCTGTCAGAAAGTAGGACAATTTTGGTCCATGGTACTACCTTAAGATGTGCCACACACTCTCAAAAAAGGTGCTCGTTTTACAACAGTGATCTGTATAATCGACACTGAGGATTATGATTCATCTTAACTCTGCTCTTCCTCTCTCTCAGCCTCTTTTTCTTTCCTCCCTCAGGCTTTTCCTGCCGACATGTCCCTCACCTGACATTTAAATGTTAACGCCTGTTCAGATCTAAAGAAAGCTGCTATTATGGTTAGGGTCATTCCCTGTCATGTTGGCCTTGTCCCAGTATCCCCCATGTCAGAGACCTCACTTTCTCTCTTTAAAGAGGCCAAAGCTTCTGAAGGCCTGCTGTGGCTGAACTAACCACATGCAATATCAGCTAATGTGCTGCTGTTGATTTCATGATTGTACCATACCATACCATCTTCTCCCGCTTATCCGAGGCCGGGTCGCGGGGGCAGCAGTCTAAGCAGAGATGCCCAGACTTCCCTCTCCCTAGACACTTCTTCCAGCTCTTCCGGGGGGACACCGAGGCGTTCCCAGGCCAGCCGGGAGACATAGTCTCTCCAGCGTGTCCTAGGTCTTCCCCGGGGTCTCCTCCCAGTGGGACGCGCCCGGAACACCTTCCCAGGAAGGCGTCCAGGAGGCATCCGGAACAGATGCCCGAGCCACCTCAGCTGACCCCTCTCGATGTGGAGGAGCAGCGGCTCTACTCTGAGCTCCTCCCGAGTGACCGAGCTTCTCACCCTATCTCTAAGGGATCGCCCAGCCACCCTGCGGAGAAAGCTCATTTCGGCCGCCTGTATCCGGGATCTTGTCCTTTCGGTCATGACCCAGAGCTCATGACCATAGGTGAGAGTAGGAACGTAGATTGACCGGTAAATCGAGAGTTTCGCCTTGCGGCTCAGCTCTTTCTTTACCACGACAGACCGGTACATCGACCGCATTACTGCAGAAGATGCACCGATCCGTCTGTCAATCTCCCGTTCCACCCTTCCCTCACTCGTGAACAAAACCCCAAGATACTTAAACTCCTCCACTTGCGGCAGGAACTCTCCACCAACCTGAAGTGGGCAAGCCACCCTTTTCCGACTGAGGACCATGGCCTCGGATTTGGAGGTGCTGATTCTCATCCCAGCCGCTTCACACTCGGCTGCAAACCGTCCCAGTGCGTGCTGAAGGTCCTGGTCTGATGAAGCCAACACGACAACATCATCTGCAAAGAGCAGAGACGAAATCGTGTTGTCACCAAACCGGACACCCTCCGGCCCCTGGCTGCGCCTAGAAATTCTGTCCATAAAAATTATGAACAGAACCGGTGACAAAGGGCAGCCCTGCCGGAGTCCAACATGCACCGGGAACAAGTCTGACTTACTGCCGGCAATGCGAACCAAGCTCCTGCTTCGGTCGTACAGGGACCGGACAGCCCTTAGTAAAGGGCCCCGGACCCCATACTCCGGGAGCACCCTCCACAGGCCGCCGCGAGGGACACAGTCGAATGCCTTTTCCAAATCCACAAAACACATGTGGACTGGTTGGGCAAACTCCCATGAACCCTCCAGCACCCTGTAGAGGGTATAGAGCTGGTCCAGTGTTCCACGGCCTGGACGAAAACCACACTGTTCCTCCTGAATCTGAGGTTCTACTATCGGCCGTATTCTCCTCTCCAGTACCCTGGCATAGACTTTCCCAGGTAGGCTGAGAAGTGTGATCCCCCTATAGTTGGAACACACCCTCCGGTCCCCCTTCTTAAAAAGAGGGACCACCACCCCGGTCTGCCATTCCAGAGGCACTGTCCCCGACCGCCACGCGATGCTGCAGAGGCGTGTCAGCCAAGACAGCCCCACAACATCCAGAGACTTGAGGTACTCAGGGCGGATCTCATCCACCCCCGGTGCCTTGCCACCGAGGAGTTTCTTTACTACCTCGGTGACTTCAGCTTGGGTGATGGACGAGTCCACCTCTGAGCCCTCAGCCTCTGCTTCCTCAATGGAAGACGTGACGGCGGGATTGAGGAGATCCTCGAAGTATTCTTTCCACCGTCCAACGACATCCCCAGTTGAGGTCAACAGCTCCCCACCTCCACTGTAAACAGCATTGGTAGGGCACTGCTTCCCTCTCCTGAGGCGCCGGACGGTTTGCCAGAATCTCTTCGAGGCCAGCCGATAGTCCTTCTCCATGGCCTCACCGAACTCCTCCCAGGCCCGAGTTTTTGCCTCCACAACCACCCGGGCTGCAGTTCGCTTGGCCTGCCGGTACCTGTCGGCTGCCTCAGGAGTCCCACAAGCCAACCAGGCCCGATAGGACTCCTTCTTCAGTTTGACAGCATCCCTTACTTCCGGTTTCCACCACCGGGTTCGGGGATTGCCGCCTCGACAGGCACCGGAGACCTTACGGCCACAGCTCCGAGCGGCCGCTTCGACAATGGAGGTGGAGAACATGGTCCACTCGGACTCAATATCTCCGGCCTCCCTCGGGATCCGGTCAAAGCTCCGCCGGAGGTGGGAGTTGAAGATCTCTCTGACAGGAGACTCGGCCAAACGTTCCCAGCAGACCCTCACAGTACGCTTGGGTCTGCCGAGTCTGTCCAGCTTTCTCCCCCGCCATCGGATCCAACTCACCACCAGGTGGTGATCAGTTGACAGCTCCGCCCCTCTCTTTACCCGAGTGTCCAAGACATACGGCCGCAGGTCAGATGAAACGACCACAAAGTCGATCATCGACCTACGGCCTAGGGTGTCCTGGTGCCACGTGCACTGATGGACACCCTTATGCTTGAACATGGTGTTCGTTATGGACAAACTGTAACTAGCACAGAAGTCCAATAACTGAACACCGCTCGGGTTCAGATCAGGGGGGCCGTTCCTCCCAATCACGCCCCTCCAGGTATCACTGTCGCTGCCCACGTGGGCATTGAAGTCTCCCAGTAGAACGACGGAGTCCCCAGTCGGAGCACTGTCCAGCACCCCTCCCAGAGACCCCAAGAAGGCCGGGTACTCTACACTGCCGTTTGGCCCGTAGGCACACACGACAGTGAGAGACCTATCCCCGACCCGTAGGCGCAGGGAAACGACCCTCTCATTCACCGGGGTAAACTCCAACACATGGCGGCTGAGCTGGGGGGCTATAAGCAAACCCACACCAGCCCGCCGCCTTTCACCATGGGCAACTCCAGAGTGGTGAAGAGTCCATCCTCTCTCGAGGAGTGTGGTTCCAGAGCCCAAGCCGTGCGTAGAGGTGATCCCGACTATCTCTAGTCGGAACCTCTCAACCTCACGCACAATCTCAGGCTCCTTCCCCGCCAGCGAGGTGACATTCCACGTCCCTAGGGCTAGCTTCCGTGTCCAGGGATCGGGTTGTCGAGGCCCCCGCCTTCGACTGCTGCCCGATCCTCTCAGCACCGACCCCTTACGGTCCCTCCTGCAGGTGGTGAGCCCACTGGAAGGCGGCCCCACGTCGCTCCTTCGGGCTGAGCCCGGCCGGACCCCATGGGGGAAGGCCCGGCCACCAGGCGCTCGCATACGAGCCCCAACCCCGGGCCTGGCTCCAGGGTGGGGCCCCGGCTGCGCCATACCGGGCGACGTCACGGTCCTTGATCTGTTGATCTGATTTCATGATTGTGATTAGTCAAATGTTGATCCTTTTCTTTTATAATTAAATTCTTGTTAATGTAGAAACTGCTTATTTATTTACGGACTTGTTGTGGTAGCTCAATGGAATCTAAGACTATTTATACCTCGACCAGGTATAACATTATGACCCAGCAGTCTAGCCATCACAATTTGGCCCTTGTCAAACTCAAACAAATCATTACGCTTGCCCATTTTTCCTGCTTCTAACACGTCAACTTTGAGGACAAAACGTTCACTTGCTGCCTAATAATAGGTGCCATGATGAAGAGATAATCAGTGTTATTCACTCACCGGTCATAATGTTAGAAGGTCATAATGTTATGCCTGGTTGGTGTATATGATAATACTAATAGTACAAAAATATAAGTATTATGGTGAAGTATTTAACATTTATGGAGTCTCCAGTGTCAGCAATGCATAGAATAAAGCATATATAGTTCAAGAGCTTCAGTTTATGTTCAGATCAGACATTTTGTTGGTAGTGCAAGACAGGTTGGTTGGTTTATTATTTATTATGTATTGGGACTTTCAGTTTATACAGAATGGTGGAAAAAAAAAAGCGATAGTAGCAATAATTTAAACTGAAACTTCTTATTGATCTAAAAGGTCAGAGTAGAATGACCAGGTTGCTTTAAACAAACAGAAAAGCTATAGTAATGCCACCCATGGCAAGCTCAAAAGTATCTCAGAACACATAGTATGCCAAATTTTGAAGCAGATTGGCTACAACTGCAGAGAACAAAATTTTCTGAAACATACAGAAAACATACAGGTTCGATTTCTGTTAGCCAAAAACAGGAATCTGAGGCTACTCTGGGCCCAGGCTTACAGTTATTTTTCAAGGTTTGATGATTGGATAGAGTTACATGTATTCTTATTAAAGTTGATACACACAGATGACGTATTTGTTATATACACACTGAAAAATTATAATTAGTACTTATCAATAATAATAATAATAAAAAAAACATGTAACAAATGTCCCTGGACTAATTCAAACCAGCTCGAAACCAAAATACAAAAAAAAAAAAAAAAAAGAATATTGCTCTCTCAAGCCTTTTATTGCCAGATGCATTGCAATATTTATAACACAACTTAAAAACTACAATATAATCAGCTTTTTAAGTGGTATTTTCCTACATAGTTCCTTCACAAAAGTTATTTCAAGATCTTACATTATTTATATACAAGTTAATGGTTACTACCCACTAAAATGGGTAAAATAAAGGACAACATGTAAAAGCTTGTGACCCCAAGGCTCATTGATTTGTGCACGAAACAAAGGCGGGCCTATCTGGTTTGATCCCACAGAAGAGCTATTGTAGAATGAATTGCTGTAACTGGTAAAGCTGATTATGATAGAAAAGTGTCAAAATATACAGTTTTTCACAGTTTGCTGTACAAATGGCTGTTTAGCTGTAGACTGGTCATAGTGGCCATGCTGACCCCTGTGCACTGCCGAAAGCACCTGCAAAGAGCATCAAAACTGAATAAACAGTGAGAGAAAATGAGAGACAGACAGAGATAGATACAGACATAGAGAGAGAGAAACACAAATGTAGATCAAGACAAAAAAGAGAAACAGAGAAACAGAGAGTCAGAGGGAGAGAGAGGCAGAGAGATGTTTTGATTTGACACATAAAGGCATACAAAGACAAATATATATATATATATATATATATATATATATATATATATATATATA
>JAAIIK010000098.1:3778852-3791030 GCA_014706435.1 Silurus glanis
TTGCTTTATTTTCACTTTGGTTACCTTTTTCCTACATTGCTCTTAATCTTAGTCGACTATGTTGACAGTGGACCTATTGGCAATTAAAGAGGGCGATGCTACAGCACTTTAGTCCTTTAGTCTGGCCAATCAGAACAATTTGCTCTGACAAGTTAGCTTCAAATACTTCATCGTTTATGCTGCCATCAGCACCGTCATGCTCATCAGTCTCTAACTTCACAAGCCAAGTCTCTGACATAACTCATAATATAGTATAGCTGCATTGCATTCTGGTTCTTTAGTATAGTGTTAACTGGCTCCAAAACTTCTCCATTGGATTTCTCTATAATATAACATTGAATGTTAAGAAAAGTAAGAAAAAATATTTTTAGGAGCAAAACATCAAATTTGTTTTAGATTTTTTTTTTATATTAAACACTGGAATGTCTGCTTTCTTGCTTCCTTTTGACATCAAGAAGGAATTTACCCTTAAGAACTACACTTAAACTAAACCTTGGTATGATATGATTATTGCCTGGGTACTGAATGCCAGGGCATGTATTATTATTATTAATTTTTTTTTCAGTAAATTAATTTAGAATAGCCATATTTAATGGTTTGAGCCTGCATAGTTGAAACTACTGTTCCACACAGAGCAAAACATTATTTCCTACCTAGTAATTTAGATTAATTTAGGCATTTGCGACTGTGGAGGAACTTGTGGAGGCACTAATGTGATAGATGCAGTGGGAGGCGGAGCCCTTTGTTAACAAGTTTGTGGTCCTTATTTTATTCCTGCTGATTTTACTGCGTGTTTTTTTTACTTTTAGAATCATAGATTTCTGTCTAATTGCCCTGCTGGCTTATGCAGTGTACCAGGGGTCTGAAAGAGTCTGCTAATATGATACACTTTAAATAGTCAGGGGCTGTATTAGAAAAGAAATTATTGTAAATGAAATCTGTTTTGGAACAACAGTGTGCAGTTGTTGGGTGCTGGTCAGGTTGCTTATGTTGTGTTTCATGCTTAACCATGCCTTCTAATAACGTATTCACTGAATTTCAGCACCATTGCCACTCTGCACCCAAGTAACACCTCTATTGGTTATCATGACCCCTTTATGTGGATTCTTCCTTTCATTTGTCCAGTGTTTGGACAGTTAAGACCTCTGATTCCTAACATAGGGATGATAAGTGCTGGCTAAGATGTATTATATGCCAGGTGAAGCCTGTGCAGTCAGTAAAGGTCTGTGTAGCATGGGCAAAAACACTAGTCTCATTACTGCAGGCTGACTCACTAGGCCCGTGTGCACCTTGACCCTGTTGCTTTGCCATCCTGAGACGTGCGACACACAGGCACGCTCATTAAAAGTAGTTAAAAATAGCCTGTCAGGGCTGGACTGAGAGGAAGTATATTTGCACTCGAGCAGCAGTGAATCATTGCTTCCATATTATCCTATTGTCTTCTCCTTCACGTTCTTCTCTTTCCATCTCCTCCCGCCTTCTTCATTGATGTAGCTAATTATGGTGGCACTAAAAAAGGAAGCTAAAGGGACAGGAAAAGATGCCAGTACTAGAATGGAATGCTTATTTTTATTTTTTATATATTTGTAATTATTTTATTTATAATTGTCCGAAATTTCAATGCTGTATAAAATTCAGCATTACTGAACAATTTCATACAGTCTATACTGACTTCCAATTATTGTAAAGTTTTACTATAGCAGTCTGTTTTTTCTGCTTTGTTTGTTAGTTTTAATAGACATTTGTGAGACACAGGAGAGATGAGATCAAAAGACCATGCTGGGAGAAGATGGCTGCAATTTTGTGACTAGTAATAAAAGCATTGTAATAGAGATTGTGCTTGAATTAGAAAATATGCTTCTTTCATCTTTGGCCTTTGAAACTTGAAATGCGTCAAGAGTATATAAAAGATCACATCTCTTTATTGATCCATAAAAGTTTGACTTGAATCTTTTTCCTGTTTTTCTATAGAATGGAGAATGTTTGTCACTGGTCAGTGATTGGCAGAGTGTTCTGACCTTTAAAATGTATTTAGTGATAAATTATTGAATACATTTGAAAGATTTAGTTAGAAATATCACTGTATCGCTTTTTGTCATGTCACAGGGGCATTAAACAGGTCCAAATATTTTTGCCCATACAGTGTATACACACCAGGGTAGATCACTAACAGTTTCTTACAACATCTCCTCACCAGTGTTAAAGTGACTTAATCAAGTCAACAGTTCATGTGAGTTGTCTGCAGAGCAGAGTGTCACAGCACAGCACGACATGTGTCTCATGACATGGAGTGTTGCTTCCGAGGTCTTTGTGTTGCAGGTAATGCATGTGTCAATCACTGCAGCTCAGACAACTTTATTCAAGCTTTATTCAGTCTATGCTTCACCTGACAGTGTGTCAGAGATAATTCAGGCGACGGAGCTTGGAAAACTGTTTCGCTAATATGTCAGTATATAAGCAGGGAACAGCTTTCCGTATTCAAAGTTCAGTTTATGCAGCTACTTCGGTTGATATTCTGATGATAACTGCTGAGTTTGACATATTTATTTATTTATTTTTTTTAAAGTGTCTGGAAAACTGGCATAAAAAAGAAAAAGACAATTTGATAAAAAGAAATGTATAAAACAAGAACTAGAAATCAATTAAGTAAATATCTAGCAGTTTAGCATAATGCAGATTATATTGCGGTGTATGAATAGATTTAGTTAAAATAGTACAACAATAATCACAGTGAATGCAGTTCAGTTTAACAACAAGGCATTCTTCCTTGTCATTCAGCTACTTATAAAATAGTACATCCTACTATATATATATATATATATATATATATATTAATAATTATAAGAATTTGCAGGTTTTTCAAAAGTCCGCTGCTAGGATTCTGACCAATACCGAGTCTGGTGAGTGTATTTCTGCGGGTTTGGCGTCATTGCGTTGGTTCCTTATCAGGTTTCCGAATGATTATTTCATTCTTATGCTGACCATAATATACATAGTGCCTCATTACTTGACACAACTTTTAACTGTTTACACTCCGAAGTGTGATCCTCTGATTCTGGTCTGATTTAGTTGTACCTACTTCCCATTTACGTTCTATTGGTGCACCAAAACTTTGGAATTCTCACCCCATTAAAATTGGACAGGCTAAATCTTTTAGCGTTTTTAAATTTGCTCATAAAACTTATTTTCTCAGGATAGCTTTCAGGTGATTTTATTTTGTGATGTATCTGTGGTGTTTATTTGATTTATTTATTTATTATAATTTTTGAAACATCAATTTTTATTTCTTATTTTTATGCTTGAAACGCACTTCGAAATGTAACTTTTAAAGGCACTATATAAAACAAAGATTATTATAACTATTAGTATATATTATTATTATTACATACTGTATTTTTGTTGCATTGTTCTTGTTCATTGACAGTTAATTATATACAACTTAATGATACTAATTTATCAATGTTGCTTCAATGGATGGTTCTGTCTTGTGTAAACAAAATGTGGGGGAATGAACTTTCCCTGTGTGTCTGAACAGCTTCAAACATGGGTGAAGACTAGTACTTCCCAGTTTTCTTTTATGTATTCAGTATCGATGTATTAATTGATAGAGACTTTTGTAAATCACTTTTGTGTGTCGCTCTGAGTAAGGCCGCCTGCTCAATGTCGCAAATATAAATGACCAAGCACTTATCGTCTACGTACGTTTATAGCTCACTGTAAGCTGAGTCAAAGTCTGATCCCTATTTTGACACCTAACTGTGTCCCTTGAATGGCATTCGATAGTACAGTAAGTCCCCGACTTACGAACGAGTATTAAGTACTATGATTTAACAAGTTATTATTCATAATAAATCATAGTACTTTGGATACATAAAAAAAGTTTGACAGCATTTTTTTATTTTACTCAAGTGAAAGTTTAAAGGGAGCATTTTTTCTTTTACTGGAGTAATATTTTACCTAGTGTTTACTTTTACTGAAGTGTATGGTTTGTGTACTTTGTCCAACACTAGTAATATGACCCATTTCTGGGTGTTATAATGCCATGTGTAACAAAGATACATTTTAAGTATGGTCCTGGTAGATGTTTATTCAAATAGAGGAATTAAGCCAGCAGTGATTGGGAAATCTTTACTGCATTCCAAGTAAATGGCTTTGTTAGAATGTCAATAAAATCAGTTTTTGTATTTATAGTTAAATTTCCTATAACAGTGCACTACAGTGCAGCAGCTGTCAGTTTAACCCTTCACCACTTTCCCTGAAGTCTAGTGCACCTGTCCATTATCCTTATGCTCATTCCAGCCAAGAGCCAATTGTGAAACATTTACAATACCTTCTGTAAACGCAATACTGAGCACAGTGTGCCTATAGAGTTTTATTACATGCCATAATTTGTGGTTATTAGCCCTTGGAAGTAGATGTTTATTCGCCTCCAGTCTCCAAGCCCTGCTTATGTTCTAAGACCAGCTTGGTTTATGATTATAAGACGGGCTTTAATGCACTTAACAGCATATGGTAAATCTAACCATGTGAATGATCAATGTCAAAGGAACAAGATTCAAGTTTGCCCTAGCTGTGAAACTTCTCTGGTAATAGCGTTTCCCAAAGAAAACGCACAGAAAGCCTTTATTTAAATGCTTCACAGTGATACATTGCCTTGACATTTAAAAGAAGAGAAACTTATTGCCTACTCAGCACAAGTGCATGTTGACAGGCCCATTGTGCATTTGATAACATGCAGGACACTATACTTTTCATATAGTTCCATCTACACTTTCATCCCAACTGGACCGTATTGCTATTCTTATGCTTTTTTTTTGTTTGTTTTCCTTTTTTAGAGCAATTCTGTATAGCGATCGCAAGCTCAAATCAAAAAAGGGTGAGCTCAGGGAAAAATTCTGCAGATACTCTAACACACGATAGCATTGCTGGGGAAAAAAGAACAAAGTGGTCCCTTGCCGGTAAAATACACATCTGTTCGCTTCTTTTTTTTTTTTTATCGTGCCGAAACTTTATTTTCCCTCCTAAATAGCTTACTCCTTACCTGCTCAGTGATGCAAGTTTGAAGAGTTTTCTACCTGCCCACCTCTCCCTCCTCTGCATCCTCAAGTAGGGACAGTTTTTGTGAAAAAGGAACAGATAGACAGGCAGTGGGCAAGAGGAATTCCACAAGAAAACTGGAGAGACAGTACAATAATACGATGTGTTGTGAATTCACATATAGTTTCTATGCAGTTCTACCACACCAGGGTATCTCACTTAAGCTTAAATCTTTTCCTGAGATATTTTGTATAGTTTTTTTTTTGTCTTGTTTTAAATAGCATTATTTTATAATGATTATATCAGTTTTCAGATTTCAAGAATCAGGTTTGAATGGAAGAATGTTGGGTCTTAAATGCCCTCTCCGTGGAGGACATTGGATTGCGATCTCTTTAAAGTGGACTCTCGGTAAAGTGGTAACCTTGTTATGGATTACTGGAAGATGTCTGGTCTTTACTCATGGTTATAAATTATATGCAAATTATATTTAAATCATGATATGCAGGTTTTGGGTCCATGTGGCTTGCAGAAGTATTTAACCCCCACCTTCTATTCCTGAAAGTGCCGAGTTTAATAGAGTACATCATTAAGACAAAGGAACTATTAAAACAAGTTCAGGACAAAGTTCTAGAAAAGCCTAACTCAGGATTTGGTTATATAAATAAATTATACCAAACATTTAGAGCACCATTCATCTATTACTAAAAATATCGAAATATATGATAAAAGCTTGCCTTAAATTAAATTATACCGTCCAGAGCAGCAATCGAGGAGCCTAAGGGAAAATCTCAAGAGAACAGCTTGTTGGGTAATAAGCAGTCTTAGGTTTCTGGTAAAGGCTAAAAATGCCAAACACGGTGTCATCCAGGCAGAACATTTTAACCATACTCATTAAATCTGTGAATTTTATATGGCTTGACATGTTTCCATAAGGCCCAGCTTATGTGGAGTGCTTTGGATGTGTTCTCCCAACAGCTTCTGCTATCAGAGCTGTGTCTCTCACTCTAGTTTTTTTTCTTTTTTTTTTCCATGTCATGCTTAAATGGTGTCACCCAGACCCCTGCAACTTCATCATTAGTATGTTAACATCTTTTTTTTTGTTTGTTTCAAAGTTCAGTGTGTCATATTGTGTACATTTGCAATTTATGGACAATTTAGTCATCTTGCTATGTCACTGTTTCTGACACCATAGCAAGTTTAATGAGCAACAATAATGAGCAACATCAATCCCCCCCCCTGCCTTTCTCAAAAATCATCATTTAGGCAGATTAGCGGCAAGCTATTTTTATGTCCTAAGCAACACCATTGGCCTTATCAAGCTAATTAAAAAAAAGTTATAAGAGGTCTGGATTCAGTTCATTCAATACAATAGAAGTAATGTCAAGGACCAGTTTTAGCAAATAAATATATAAATCTATGAATTGTTAGAGTGAATCTATTTATACCTACATTTATAGTGTTTTCTCACTTAGTTACATGGTAGACCTTTAATTATTGTCTTTATTTGAAAAATGTAATGAAAACTGGAAAATTCTTGGACTTTTTCTCTTCCCAATGAGCTTGTGAGTCAGCACTGGTTACATGGTAATGCACCTTTGGCTTCTCTAGAGGAACATTCGGGGTTAAAGCTATCCATAAAATCTGCCAAATTCCTAATGATTTAGATTTTATTACATTACGCAGTTGTTTTTGTAGGAGCCTTAGGGCTTCACTTGCATTTAAGCTCTTGCTGCCACATTTCTGTGATGACTGCATGTGGGAGAGGGGTTGTAATGACTTAATTTATTTTGCATTACACTTTTGCTCCACGGGTGAATTATACAATTAGTCCTAACTGGGTTTTATGCATGCAATATTGCCGAGAATGAGATTTTCAGTCAAAGATTGACATATGGACCTCTTTGCTTTTGACCAACTTTTGGCACTCTTAATGTGGTACAGTCCACGGTACAAAAGAATGGGATTTATTTTGATGAAGGAATTGAATCTGTTAGAAGGTGCTTATGCATAATTTATCTGAAAGCTGTGTTCGTAGATTACAAATAAATGTTGGGTTTTTTAAGATTGTTTTTTAAAATATTTCTCTTTTCTCTGTGTAGACCAATGATGCCTTGGGTAATACATGGAACTGGATGTACTTCATCCCCCTCATAATCATCGGCTCCTTCTTTATGCTTAACCTGGTTTTGGGTGTCTTATCGGGGTAAGCCAGGTTTCAACACTCATCCTCTTTTTCTTCTTCCTTCTTTTCTTTTTTCCCTCTTTTTCTGAAGGTTTTTTTTGTATGTGCTTAAGTTACTGTGCAGTGGCTACAGTGCGGTCCTAAGGCATAGTTTACAAAGTGTAAATATTGCAAAATCTATCTTATTGCCAATAAGTTTGCAGAAAAAAGTAGAAAGTTTGCAATAAGAAAATAAACAGAGAAGATCAGATTTTATTGTGCAATCCAACGAAGAGGACTAACAAAACGTTGCAAACACTAGTAGTTAAAGGTAAGGTGAATGTCATCCTAAGAATAAATAAATTAATCAGAATAAATTTTAGTGCAATATATAAACACCTAGCTTTTTTTTTCTTTTTAGCATTTTGTAGATACATGCATGTTCCTTTTGTTTATATGCAACAAATTAGTTATGTAAAAGACAAAAAACACAAGAATTGGACACGAAATATCTGCCAATTTCTGTGCACATTTTTGTCTCTACCAGAAGATGTAAGACTGTCAACAGGAGCGAAGATTTTAGACTGCCTTTTCTCCACAGTCAAACATGGAGGGGGACGCTTAATAGTTTGAGGTTGTTTTAGAGCAGGGAATGTTGGAGACTTATTCAGGGTGAAAGGAAAAACTGTACCAACGTGACTATAATTCCATACTTCAGTGCCATACATGTCACTGTGGCTAATTGGAACCAAAATCATATTTAACTGGATCACAAGGCCAGAAGGAACTAGCAAGTATTTCAGCTGAATGTTTGGAGAAACAAACTGTCCAGATGACCAGAGTGTGTATGCTAAGGGAGGATTTTTCATTGAAAGAAATACAATGTAACATACACACACAATATATACTGTATATATATATACTGTAATTGTTTTTGGTCAAAGTCAATCTTCATAGCATTAATCAGCCTCGTTCGTTGCATATAAACAAATGTAACATCTATGTGTATCTCAAAAATGATAAAAGTCTAGTTTTAGTCCAGTCCTTATCCTAATCTTTTAATCTGATATCGTCATTCTATATCTTCCAATTGCAGCTTTCTGATTCTTCTCGCCATTTGTAACACTTCCAATCTCTCTAATCAGGAACTAATTATAAATTACTTGATTACCTTCATACATGCAAAGTTTAGTTCTTATTCCACATGTGAGAAAGTAGAACCCTGTGGCAGACACAACAGGTTTCAGAAGTTGAAAACTTAAACTTAAAAACGAATGATAAGAACATAAAGCGTGGTACACAACAAGCTGATGGTCACCCGTGAGGGAATGTCGGGGGTGGATTAAATGTTTTTAGTGTTGGTCGGCTTTAGTTTTTTTTCTGCAGAGTTGGCTCTGTTCAGACGCCATAAGCTGTTTCTCGGCTGATTCTGCATGTCGAATGAGCGGTGGAGCTCGATGGCGAAAAAGAGAATTTGATTAGATTAGCGAATAAGCACACCAAAAAAATAAACAGACCATATTTGTTGTTAATCTTTCTCTTGTCTTTGCAACTTTGAAACGCTGCTTACTTTAGATATTTACAGTTCTAGCTTTTCCGGTTTTCCTGTTTGGATGCCGAATACAGTCTATTGCCACCTGCAGGTATGAGAGAGTTTTCTCTCTTGCAAGCGTACAACGTACGCACACGGTTTGGTGTCTCAAATGCGCCTGCCTAATAATCGGCTTAATTTGCAGCACAATTAGCCGATGCTGATTAATTAAATCAGCAAAACAAATAATTAAAATGGCAAAAAATCTGCCCGTTTGATCAGCCGAACTCTACATCAGATGATGTAAAACAGAAGAAGGTCTTCACTGAGGTACAAGATAAAGTATTTATGGCCGTACAATCCAGAAATCTTTGAAGAGAGTGAGTTTCACCTTCACAAGTCACAGATCACACCTCCAGTTATCCATCTGACCACTCCTCTAGCTGCCCACAAGACCACTACTTAAATTTTCCACCTGACTGCTCCTCCAGCCACCCACTGGTCCACAACTCAAGCTACCCGCTCGGCCACTCCTCTAGGTGCCCATCAGGCTATCGCCTTATCAATAGAAGCTGTACCAAGGAAAATTCCTGCAACAGGAATTACAGACACACATGCATGTTAGCTATTCAGATCTATGATGATGCTGATGTAACACACACACACAAATAGTGTTACATTTGTACATTTTATTCAGCTTTGTAACACACACAAACATGCCTAATTTTTGTCATAATCCTATTTCATTATGTTACATATCACCCCGGTGGATATCATAATGTTACATAGCACCCCAGGGTCTGTTATCACCTACCCGGACCGTGGGGTACATTGTAACATTTTATTCTACATATTTTAAACTAAACTATGCATTTGCCATTTGTGCTGCAAAGATAACAGGCATGTTGTTTAATAGCAGACACTTTTAACTAGTTTGAATTGCATTTTGAATACAGTGGCTTAAAAAAACGCCAAGATGCAGACAGAAGTGTAACTATCCCCGGTCTCCCCTATTTTGTTACTCTGCATGTTAAAATATTTTTGAGATGGCTTTTACAACAACTGGGGATCAATACCAAGATTCCCCAGTACACAACGTGAATTTCAGTCTCTTTTCACTTCGGAATGAAATTCTCCTCTCTGTTTTTAAACACCATCTCCTTTATCTTCTCCAACAAATGCTTGATTTGAGGGTTCATCTTTAGAGTTAGCATTTTCCAGCACCTGACATCTGCTCTCAATTTTCTGTAGAAGGGTATTCCTTCACACTTGATATATAACATTGTGTCTTGTTTGATCGGTTTTCACCAATTTCTGTGTGTGTGTGTGTGTGTGTGTTTTCTCAGAGAGTTTGCCAAAGAAAGAGAGCGTGTTGAGAAGAGACAGGAGTTTCTAAAGCTACGCAGGCAACAACAAATTGAAAGAGAGTTGACTGGTTACCTTGAGTGGATCTGTAAGGCAGGTATGTGATGAATATTTAAACAAAATTTTCTAGCTTTTTCTGTAGCATACCTATATTTACATTAACAAGTGAATGCATGTTGTGCGAGAGTTACACATGATGGGTCAGGTAGCTCAGTGGTTAAGGCTCTGGGTTGTTGATCAGAAAGTTAAGGGTTTCCAGCCTTGGTATTGCTAAGATGGCACTTTTGGGAACCTTGAACAAGGCCATGATCCCTTTGAACTCCAGAGGTGCTGTAACATGGCTGACCCTGCATTATAAGCCCAGCTTCTTACATAGCTGCGGTATGTGAAGAAATAATTTCATTGTAGGGATCAATAAAGTATTCTAAAATAAATCAATAAAAAAATAAAGGCATTTCCCAATTGCACTTGTGCATCTGGAAAAGTATTACACCCAGGGCCCCTGTTTGACAATTGACAAATAATGCTTTGCTGAAATTGATGTTTTGGTTGATAAACTCAAAACAAAGCTTTTTCAGAGGAGGTTTTGCTGGCTGAGGAGGATCAGAACGCAGAAGAGAAATCTCCACAGGACGGAGCTTGGTTCAAGAGGAAACCAAACAACCCAGGTAAAAAAGGGTGGTGTTTTTGGTGTCATAGAAGCTGTTGGTCTGTAAATGTATTTGTGCTAAAAACATGAAGACTAAAATTGAACAAATCAAATGAAATGGGGTTTAGAGAGTTCAGCTAATGCACGTTTCTCCACAAGAAAAACTTTAAAAGTGAAAAATGAGCCACGCTTGACTTCTGTGTATTTTGTCTGCTCAGAATTCTTATCTTCATTGTCCTTTGCGGAATGTTAGCTCTTAAAATGATCCCTCAACCTCCTATTCTGAAAGAAAGCCTTTCTCATTCTTGTAAAGATGCTTCACAAACCCCATTTTCTTGCTTTTCGCTGTGGTTTCACTCTCCAGCCCATCCAGTGACATGCTTAACTTTCTGCTCTCAGTAGTTTATCAAGGCCCATAATCTCTATCAATTACGCCTGCTGTGGATGCCAGAAGTAATTATAGGGATTAAGACAACAGGGTTAATTGGATTAGCATGTCACAGACACATACACACACACACACACACACACACACACACACACACACACACATCCACACACACACACACACCCACCTCAGGGGAGTGCAGTTTAGGGATGCTTCTCTAATGCTTACCAACCTCACATAAAGGTGCCGTGATTAGAAATATATACTTACATATGCAGGGTTTTATCTTTTACCCCCTCAAGAGACAAAAAGCAATACAATACAAATCTTTAATGTACTGCAGACCATTAGTGCCTCAGCATCCACTTTCCAGGCCGTGATGGACAACATGATTGACAGAAGTCAAGAAGTCAAGAAGCTTTTATTGTCATTTCAACCATATATAGCTGATGCAGTACACAATGAAATGAAACAACGTTCCTCCTGAACCCAGGTGCTACATAAGACAACATAAAACAAACAGTCACAGAACAGAAAAACACAGGGCCGAGAACTAAGATCCTCGCCACATAAAGTGCATGTGTGCAGCTGGTGCAAACAGTGCAAAGACAACACACGACAGTGCAAAAGACAACACAAGACAGTGCAAGACAACACAGGACAGTGCAGGACAATACACAATACACAAAATATAAAAATAAAAATAGAAATAGCTCCGCCAGTAAAACCTGTCGTGACAGAATAAGGTGCAATGTAAACAGAAAAATGTAAACAGAATTTGTGCAATTCAGCAGTAGCAGCAATCAAAATAAAGTGAACAGTGACCAAAGGATTCGACAGAATATTGTGCAAAAGAACAAGTCCCGGAAGATCAGCAACAAACGGCATGTAAACATTTTGCGATAATGAAACGTGTGAATGGTACTGAAACCTAGGTGTGTGAAGTGTATTATGTGTGTTGAGTCCGGTTTGTACAGATCAGTCACACAGTTGTGTTTTAGTGTGTGTGTGTGTGTGTGTGTGTGTGTGTGTGTGTGTGTGTGTGTG
>JAAIIK010000098.1:3798613-3822016 GCA_014706435.1 Silurus glanis
GAAACTGGAGACTCCAACCAATAAAAATATAGAATCAGCTCTATCTCTGCCTGTTACAAGCACTGAGAGTAAAGACTCTTTCCTGTACAGTTATAGGACAGCTCTATCTCTGTCTGTTTCAAAGCACTGACAGTGAAGAGTCCTTCCTAAAAAGGTATACTATATGAACAGACAGCTCTATCTCTCCCTGTTACAATGCTTTGAGAGTGGAGATTTCTTCCAGTAAAGTCATAGCAACAGCTTTATCTCTGTCTGTTGCAAAGCTCTGAAACTGGAGTCTCCTTCTACTAAAGTTATAGAACAGCTCTATCTCTCTCACAAAGCACTGACACTGGAGACTCTTTCCAGTAATGCCGCAGATGATTTCACCATAGTAATAAAAATATTTTTTCATAGACTTCAGAATCAATGTATTTTTACTACAAAATAATGTACAAGAATGAGTGCGTATAAAAACCCATGATACTGCTGTAGAATCGCCTTCTGCTGTGGTATCATGGGAAGTGTATATTTTATACTTATGTAAATTGCTGTTTATACACTTTACAAACTGCATTTCTCCATAGGTATTGGAACTCTCTGAGGAATCTGGTGGTGTCACTACTCAATTCAATGAAATCCATCATCAGCTTGCTCTTCCTCCTCTTTCTCTTTATTGTGGTCTTTGCCTTACTGGGCATGCAGCTCTTTGGAGGACAGTGAGTGAACTTTTAAAAGTTATCTACAAGCGATACAGCATACAATCCAAAAATATAGGCACCCAAAAAAAACATTTCCTAAATGATTTGTCTTGTTCCACCCACTGAGCACCATGACTTGCTTAATGAGGTTTTGTATAGGAGCTTTTTCTGTAAGTATTCTCTGGAGCAAAACTCTTTCAAACTCAGCTAACATTGTGAGAATTCTCATTCGAGAAAGTGTACTGCATTTGTAGGTGTTAAAGCTCTCCACTGTTCTCTAGAGGTAAAGCATATTTGCTGTGTCTGATTTGAGAGTCACAGTGTCAACCCAAGGCACCATCTGTTCACCAGGGCTGCCTTATCAATGACGGCAGAGTCTCAGTATCATCATGCGTTTAATTGTGTAATGATCTGGGTGATTATCTTCTGCTCTGTGTACCAGTTGTGGTGGCGGTTTGCCAAAGGAAAGCTTTGACGGCTAAATCAAAATGTTTACCAAAGTGTGTATATTATTGGCGAAATTCAGTATTTTAACTAATTGAAATGATCACAAACGCATCACTGCAATGTTGCCTTTTTTATGTCTGCTTATCTCAAACTGTTTCAGAGGTGTAAAGTGTACCTGAAAATCCATACTAGAATAAACGTGTAGATACCTTACAGCAAAACATACTCAATTACATGTTAAAAGTCACCAATTTCAGTATGACTTAAGTAATAGTATTGAGTATTTTACTAATACTGAACGTAGGCTCAAAGATGCAATATTCCTCAACCAAGACACATGTTAAGTGAAAAGAAAAAAACAGTTGATTTGTGAGGTTTCATTTTCTAAAACAGAAATCAAATTGTACACATTAACACTGCATTAACCAATATCAACACAACAACCTATTCAACATGCCAGAATGAAACAATGATTTACATTTACAGCGGTATTTAACAGAAGCCCTTATCCAGAGTGACGTACAAAAATGCTTTGAGTCTCTATCAATGAATAAATCAACACTGGCTCGCTAGATTACAATCTTAAGATACTATCAGCCTGCAGCCTAAATTCTTTTTTAAACAAAGACAAAGCAAACTGTGAAAAGTGCTAGTTTAAGTGTGTAAGGAGGAGGTAGGTCTTCACCCGTTGCTTGAAGATAGTCAGGGACTCGTTCGGACATCTAGGGGAAGAGATCAAACAAGCTGGTCAAGTTGGTTACAAAATTAGTAAAGCAAACTTTCAAAAAGCGATCTTCAATTAAAAAATAAATGTACAGTTTCATGTCACAAAGTATAAGAACCATTAGTAATCAATAAACAAATAAAATGAAAGTAAATAATTTTAGATAAAATAAAAACAAATATTCAGAGCTGACTGACAAAATGTAATTGGTAACGATGATTGTCAATAAAAAAAGTGAAGTAAAAAGATCATATATTTAATCAAAATGTAGTTGAGTAGACAGTAAAAGTGATCTTTTTGATATTCAGTAAAACTAGAAAGTAGCCAAAAGATTACTTAAGTACAGTAAAGAATTACATTGACTTAAATACTTTACACCACAGAACAATGCGCTCGTTATGCCACCTGTATGCATAGCATCTTCTTCTGATAATTATTAAATCTCTGAAAGTAATCTGATTGGCTCGTAACCAACTGCCAGTTAGTGAATCAGGCAAAAGCCTCTGAAACTTTAACATATACATGCAATATGCAGTACAGGCTTCATTGCTTAGAACCTGTTTTCGGTTAAAGGTTTTGTATTTTGTGTTCTAATGGGTAAAAACAGCCCTCTGAAGGAAAAACTGACTATTGTTGATCATTACATTTGTTTTTAATATACTTTAAAGAAACCTCAAATTATCCACGGCATACGCCCAGTCATTTTTCAATGCTTCTCCACTGTAATCCAGCCTCTAATCCTATACAACATTTGTAAGTGGGAAGAAATACCATATGTCAGCAGGGATTTCGATCTTCTTGCCCCAGGACTTTGAGCGATTATACAATGTGTCTGTCTTTTCTCATAATAAACGCATCACTACACAGACTAACTAATTCCTGTATATAGCATTCTATTTCTTGTCTGTATATTACATTTTAAGGTTATGTTTTACCAAGACACAACACATAGTAATCCTTATTATAATCATTGACAGTGCATTATTGAATGCAGTTTAAATGCAGAAAGTTGAATACAGACAAATATTTTAGAATAGACCTAGTAATAACCTGTGTGTGAACGGGTGCAGCTAATGAGATAGAATAAGTGTGGGGAAGGGTGGTGCAAATTGATTTAGTAGAATCTAGCTCAGGCTGACATCTAGCGAATTGGCAGCGGTGCAGCTTTCCGAGTCAATCTCAGTAGAGAAAAAGAAATGCGTTTCGCTCATAATGCAGCAGCTGCTGGTGCGAGAGTTATTGAGCTACTTCGGAATGTGTGCAGAAAGCTTTGTCCATCAACTCATTTCGTCCATTACCTTGTTACCATGTTATTAACAGAAAGAGTAATGCCTCTACATCTAAATGATAGAGTAGTGGTTAACTCTATTTAGGTAATTTCTTTCACCTTAAAATGAAAAGTGATAACAAATAAACCATATTTCTAGATGCCGATAGCTACAGTAAGAATTAACTTCCCTCATGTAAATCCCTAAACTGTGTATTTTGCACTGTTAATATTTACCATGGTCAAACAGGAGACAAAAAATGGCTGTCTTTATTTTGAAAGTCGTCGAATGAATTTAAACAAATAGCATTGATTTCCTGCTGGTGTTGTATGAGGAAGTCAGGTGTGGCAAAGAAGTATGTGAGGGTGGTGCAGGACATATATGAGGACGGTGTGACAGAAGTAAAGTGTGCAGTAGGAATGACAGACTGGTTGAGGTAGAGGTGGGACTGCATCAAGGATCGGCTCTGAGCCCTTTCCTGTTTGCAGTGGTGATGGACAGGTTGACGGACGAGGTCAGACAGGAGTCTCTATGGGGATGATATTGTGATTTTTAGTGAGAATAGGGAGCAGGTTTGCACTGCAGCGAAGGGGAATGACAGTCAGTAGGAGTAAGACACAGTACATGTGTGTGAATGAGAGGGGGGGGGGGAATGGAGTGGTGCGGTTGCAGGGAGAAGAGGTGGTGAAGGTGGAGGAGTTCAGGTACCTGGGGTCAACAGTGCAAAGTAATGGAAAGTGTTTTAGAGAAAAGAGTGCAGGCAGGGTGGAGTGGGTGGAGAAGAGTGATTTGTGATAGAAGGTTATCTGAAAGAGTGAAAGGAAAAGTTGATAGGACTGTGGTGAGACCTGCTATGTTGTATGGATTAGAGACAGTGGCATTGATTAAAAGACAGGAGGTGGAGCTGGAAGTAGCAGAGCTGAAGATGCTGAGATTTTCATTGGGAGTGACGACGATGGACAGGATTAGAAACAGGTTTATTAGAGGGACTGCGCATGTAGGACGTTTTGGAGACAAGGTAAGGGGGGCTCGATTAAGATGGTTTGGACATGTGCAGAGGAGGGACATGGCGTATATCGGTAGGAGAATGCTGAGGATAGAGCCGCCAGAAAGGAAGAAAAGCAGAAGACCAAGGAGGAGGTTTATGGATGTGGTGAGGGAAGACATGTAGGTAGTTGATTTGAAAGAGGCAGATGTAGAGGACAGGGGGGTGTGAAGAGGGATGATTCGCTGTGGCAACTCCTAAGGGGAGCAGCCGAAAGAAGAAAAAGAAGCATTTATTTCCTGCATTAGTATTCTTTAATTGAGTTCACACATGTTTTTGTTATATTTTGGTTATATTTAGTTTTTTTTTCAACACTATGTCTACGAATTGAACTTGAGCTGTGGAATCTATTTGAAGGCCACTCCAGTTACATTTATTGTTTTTCTAACAAATAATTTTCTTTGATTCTGTTGGGAGATGATGCAAGCAGGACATGGTTGAATAGGCTGACTTTGTAATTTACCTAATACCCAATTTAGTAACAGAAAATAAACATTGGAACAGTTATTTCATTTATACAGCTAAGAAGTTGAGGGATAAGGGCCTTGTTTAAGGGCCTAGCAGAGGGTAGCAGTTGGGGTAGGATTTCAACTCATGACCCTTAATTTGACTCCAATTGCTGTATCATATGAGTATCTTTATTATCTTTTATTTCTGAGTGAATTATTGAGTCGCATGTGATGTGCATGTTATTTAAAATGTTCTTCTCCAGACTAGAGTCCAGCCCCTGTATGTTATTATGATAAGACTCCTTTTGAACATTTTCAAATTTCCAATAATCCTCTTTTTTTTTAAATTTACTGTTATTTTCTTTCTTGTGACAGGTTTAATTTTGATAACGAAACACCCACTACAAATTTCGACAACTTCCCCGCTGCCATAATGACCGTCTTCCAGGTATTTGCTAAATGTTTTTTTAATGTTTCTTTTTGCAAAATTATTTACTTTTTATGTGTTTTTTTAAGTGTAATTATATTACATTGTTCAACTTTTGGGTTACGGTGTTACACTGTGTTTTTGTGTGTGTATGTGTGTAGATTTTGACAGGAGAAGACTGGAATGCAGTAATGTATCATGGGATTGAATCTCAGGGTGGTGTCCCACTTGGGATGTTCTCCTCCGTTTACTTTATCATACTTACTCTCTTTGGAAACTGTATCCTCTTCTGCATAAGCATTGGCTGCTTACATAGCCAATAGGCTTTCAAGTATGAGATCCGTTTTAGGTTTAATAACTAATGCAACGTTGATGTAGCTATGTCTTTAACCTGTGTTGAACCAGACACTCTTCTTAATGTGTTCTTGGCTATCGCTGTTGATAACCTGGCCAATGCTCAAGAGCTGACGAAGGTGGGCAAACTGAATTTCCTGACTGTTATGACTCTGAATTTGTGATTAAATATGTCTGCGGTTGCACCTGAGCATGAACTAGATTTGTCCGATCATTGTGTGAGTGTGATCGGCTAATTCTGTGTTTACCAGGACGAGGAAGAGCAAGAGGAAGCTGCCAAAAAGAGCATCGCGCTGCAGAAGGCCATGGAGGTGAAGGAGGTCAGCCCAATATCAGCAGCTAACATATCTATTGCTGCGTAAGTCTGTGCGAGTTTCTTCTTTATTTATTGCTGCCACTCAACCCCATGTCCATCCACACATGTGCATTATATGTCCATTTATGTGTATTCCACAGAAACACTCAGCATTTGTCTCATCTGAGGTATTCATTCAACATCTTAGCCATTGCTATATCTGTGTAACATTTTGTTCTGTCACTGATGTGGTGTTTTAACTCACTGTACAAGAACACTGATGCTAGTTGTACTATTGCTAGGATTAGTGATTAAACATTTGTTACATGTTTTGATCAACCACTTGGCATGCATGTGATTAAATAATAGGTTTAGAAAACTTTGCACTTTGGGTATTTTAAAATGTGCGATTTATTTCTGATTTGTATGTACTTTTTTCTTGACTAATAGTGCCATAATGGTTTCATAATCTTTGATCTGTAAGTCTGATGTATTGGTGACACTGAGGTAAAGGATCATGATTTTATATTTTTTCAAAAAACTCAAAACAATATGAAAATGTGATTATTTCCTCTGATACATTCTGATGCAGTTTGAATGCTAAAACCTTTAACTAAAGTGTTACCAATCTGTGTGTTGTGTCTTAAGACGTACAGGTGAACAAACAAGGCGAGATGGACATTCCTGAAGGGATGTCCCTCTGCCGGCCCTTTTTTTTTTTTTTAAGTGTTCGTCTTATTGTGTATTGTTTTTGTTTGTTTCGCATGTGCAGTTTTGTAAAGCAAAATCGAGATGTGCTCTCTCGCAGCTCTTCCGTCAGCAGCGTTCACTCACTGTGAGTTTTGCTCTCACTTATAATCTTACAAATGTTGCCCTTGCCGTTCCTCTTCACTCTACTCCTCTCTTCTTTCTATTCTTCTCCCAACTCATTCCTTTTCAGTAGTGCAACCCATTTTAAACTTTATACTTCTAACTGTCCCCTGCATTGTGTTCCTCATACCCATAACAGCATTTGCAACTAATAACCCAGTCATTGCAATATGTGGTGCGGAAACCCGGGTTTTAGGATCACCGGTGGAAATTATAAGTGATATTTATTTTTACTCTATTCTCAAAAAAACCTTATCACTTTTTATACTTAGAGTTCTGTTTATTTGGTCAAGTGTTTTTGAGCTTGTGTGAAACAGTCAGTTCTCATCCCCTGGTGAAAATGTAGAAGAACCGCTCTTAACTGTGATTACAGCTATAAAGCATTAGCAACATGTTTCTTTAAGCTTTATACATCTGAATAAAGATACTGTTGCACCTTTTTCTTGGCAGTCAGTAGAGGCTTTTGGTATACAGCAATTTCTGAGTCTCGCCAAAGATAAAACCTCAATCAGCTCGAGGTCTCGGCTCTGAATAGGACATTTTAATACATTCAGGTTTTTGGTTTTGAATCATGGCTTGTTTAGGGCTTGTTTAAGGTAAACCTCCTCCTTAGTATCAAGTCTCTTGCAAAATCTTGTAGAATGGCTCTGTATTTGGCTCCAGCCATCTTGCCCTGACCAGTTTCCCAGTCCCTGCTAAAAAAATGTATCACCACAACATGATGCTATCGTCATCTAAATGATATCAGGGTTATGGTTGACTTTCTGCTAAATGTAGTGTTTTGTGCCAAGCCCAAGTTCAGACTTGATCTGATTATTTTCTTCATGCAACTCCAAATTTTTGTTACTTCTTCCATATTGAATAATTACTTTTTGTTTTCCATAAAACCCAGTTTTGTGGAGTGACTAGCCTATGGTTTTCTGAGCCCTGGATCTCTTCAGCTCCTTAATAATCAATCAACTGTAAGCCTCTTGGTTGCTTTTCATTGGTGCCATATTTTTTAATAATGGATTTAAGGTTTTTTTTTTTTCCATGTGCTAGCCAATGTATAGCATTTCTTTTAATTATAATGACAAAGAAAATAAATAACCAAAACTGACTGATACTTTCCCAAATCCAAAATTTATCCCTGAATGATTTTGATAGCTCCTTAGTTTTATTGTATTATTCAGTGCTCAAATTGAGAGGGGGCTGGGGGGGATCCAGGAACCCCCAAAAGGCATTAGCTACCCCCATGACAAGTAAAAAATAGACTTATGAGGGTCCCCGAGATTATTTTAGTGAAAAATATATGAATTACACAACAACTGGGGACCCTCATAAGACTTGAGTCAATCGTGCACTGGTACTATTTACATTTAATATGATTTCTGAAAAGTTTACAGCTTTCATAGCAATTTTGTGACTAAACATTCTTTGTATTTTGCATAGAATCTTGCTATGTAACCCCAATCCATTTCAGTTCAACACTATTAAATAATCAAAGAGGTCAATACTGATGAGAGATTAGACGTAATGAAACATGAATTATGAAAATGATAGTTTTGTAGGAAAAAAAATCCTTCTGATGTTCTTAAGGCACTTAAGTGTCGAAACTAAACCCTTGCCCAAACAACTACATACTCATTATAATCCTTGGTATTCTAGCCATGTGTGAAAATGCTATTAAACACAACCTGTAGTCATTCCCGATGAGGTAAAGTACTGATAGTCCTCAGTGCAGAGTCAGCCCTAACACGTAGCTGTGCTGTGTTGAACGAGAGTTATTAAAGTTAAAAGCATGAGTTAATTTCATTGCTGTTGTTTTTATTACTAACATAATGAATTATGCATAATCCATCTCTGACACAGGCTGCACTTTGGCTCTTTGGTTTTCTTTCTAGTGAGATTTCAATAGAAAAGAATTTAAACAACAGTCTGTTTTTACCGCCTTCAGCCTTTTGGCCATGTGTGAATGTCTGTCTTTGCGGTGTCATTATCACCTTTGTATCATTTTTGTTTGTTTGTTTGCTTTCTGTGTACCACTTTTCCCTGTTCTCTCTTCAGTCTTTTTGCTAGCATCATATCTGTCCATCATGTTTGACCTTCTGTGCTGTGTGGTTCTCTGTGTTGCTCACAGGAATTATGTCTACACCCCTGTTCATCGCTTTGTGAGGTATAGTTACCATGATATGGCCCAACTGCACCACCTTTTACTAATGCTGTATCTCCATTAAAAGTATACAGTATACTGTAAATCAAATCATAAAGAACATGTTGTTTTTTGTAATAAGAACTGTGTGCGTATTGCGCATCTCATATTGTGCATATACTCTATAATATGCAATAAATACAGAACAGAAATTGTCTCTGTGCTCAGTGTGTATATGAAATATAGCCTAGAACATGTATAGCAATCTTGTTAACAAGTGTTTGTCAGCCTCCAAGGTAGCAATTAGGTGATGTTACTGTAGGGTGCTTCAAATTCAATGCTGGGATAACAGCGATTAGGGCTCGGAAAAGCTATAGCCATTCGAACCCATCAGCAGCATTTATTTGGGGCTCGATAAGCAAACAGCTCTTGGGTCACAGTATATATGCTGCGGTTTGATCTAAAAACAACATGAATTACATGAATTACAAAATGCATATGATTCCATCCACGAGGACCATCTTTTTACTTTTGGGTGGGCACCCATCTGACAAAGTAGCAAAGATGGCTCACAAAATTGTGGCACCATATACACCATATGCATTATATACATACTGCATATCAACCATATTTAATTGAACAATTTAAGAAACACTGATCTTCATAAAGTTCTTATTCACAACTTATTGTATGTAGCAGTCAAACGATTGACCTCCAACAGATTCGACTAGAGGGCCATTGGGACAGGAATCATGCTGCTCCATGCTTTTGAGATTAAAAACTCCCACCAAGTGACCACCAAGATTTGCTTTAATATATCGAGAAATTGAAACGGAATCTCCTAAATATTTCCAAATATAGGAAAATGTAAAATGGCAGACAGTGTATCAATGACTTATTTTTTTTGTGTCTATCTGTATGGTCTATACTCATATCTGCATACAGATCTGTATGTACCTACAGTGTCTATATTTGTATTTTATCTAGCTAAGAAATAGCAAAGATTAGGGAGATGAGATTAGTATTATGAAGTGGATAATGTCTGTATATTAAATAGGTTTACACTTCAATGCCCACATTATTGGGTCTTGAATGTGTGTTACTGGTGAGGATAAAGTACACATATTGATCGCAGTTGAAAAACTGCTTAAACCAAACTGCTAGAATCAAGCTTTGAGCTTGATGTTGAACATTAGCTATTGATATTATTCTTCCTTAACCAAACCAATGGTTATGAGCCACTCCTGGGCAATACAGTACGAAAGTGAATATAAACAACCAAAGATCGTCTTCATATGGAAGAGAGTTGTTTCCCCATTTTTCAACTATAGCTTATTGATTGTTCTACCTGATGTTTCTCTCTGTTTTCCCTCTAACACAGTAAGGAGCAGCAACGCTCTCTGCAGAAGATGTCTATCTGGGAGCAGCGAACTACTCAACTCCGTCGCCACAACCTGCGCAGCAGCAGCGAAGCTCTCTACAATGAGATGGAGCCTGAGGATCGGTTGCACATGTCCTCGGCACTACACCTGCGGCCCGACATGAAGGCACACCACGATCGGCCCTTGCTGGTGGATAAATCTCACCTACCAGAGGGCAGGGAAACCCAAGAGGAGGCACCCCCACACAAACACCACCGGTGCCGTGGTGAGAACGGTGAAGCTGGCGAAGGACGCCGGCATCGGCACCATCGTGGTGGTGAACACAGAGGGCACCAGGATGGAGGACATAGGAAGCAAGCAGAGGATGGTGTCGATGATAAGGAGCACCATCACCACCATTCACACCGTTCCCGAGAGACCGATGGTGATGGCGGTAATGGAGCAAAAGGGGAGCGAAATGCAAGAGGACACAGAGAGGGGGAAGCAGGGAATGGCGAGAGGAGGAGAGACAGACCTCGCGTCAAAGCTCAAACTACACCTAACAAGGAGGAGAGCAGGGACAAAAAAGAGAAAGATACCCCAAGCCACAGGTCAGCCACAACAACTGCAACAAAAACAATGTTAGCTAAAATTAAAAAGCTTTTAAAGCTTCAAAATGATCCTCAAATATTAAAAAGTAATGCAGAAAACTATTTGGAACATCATGAATAGAAATGCCATTGTATTGCTGCTGCAAGGCAAATCATAGGCTTAAATTAATGAGGTCTTATTTTAAAAACACTGATAATAGGAGCCTATTTGTTTCACATACATTCTACAGCGTTAAACATAACTAATACTAGTTGGAAAAGTAATGCAAATAAAATGTCTAAAATACATAGGGAGATGCAGTTATAGAAAGAATCTGAATCTGAAACTGAATCTTTTACAATAATAGCCCATGCTGAAGTGTTGTATTCCTCCCATTAACTATTCAATGAGTTGTCAACTTCATTGATCCTATGGTGGTTTTCTGGGAACAGGTTTGTGGATACAGAGGGTGATGATATGAGCTCGAGTCCTGTGCCATCTCCAACAGAGAGACAAGAAGACTCAGATAATCTAAAAAACATCTCAAAAGTGAGATCAGCTGCAGTCAACATCCCTGTTATGGTCACTGCCCCACCTGGAGAGTCCACCATCATTCCCAGTCAGTAGTCCAGCACCTTTAACAGGGATTATTTTTACCCCAGGAATTCAGTGTGTTTATTAAAACTGTGTAGTCCGGTTTAACACTGATGGTTCTGTTCACGGCAGTGAGCAACATGGATGGTGAGAGCCTGCTCCTGAGTGAAGAAAAGAAGGATCTGGATGAGCTGAATCCGAATGCTCCGAAACAAATCCTACCCTACAGCTCTATGTTTGTGTTTGGTCAGTCCAATCCGTAAGTATTGGCTGTAAATATTTTCATTTAAAGCACTTACAAATAGGCAAGAATGTGTGTAGTAGTTAAAGTCACCTCAAGCTAATAGAAAGTCCTAATGGAAGGTCCACCACCATACGTTTATCCAGGTCATTGCCAAGCATTTAAAACATTGAATCAAACTACGTGAATACTAAAAATAAATTCTAAATCTGTCTATGCTTGCAGTGTGCGAAGGTTGTGCCACTATGTGGTCAACTTACGCTACTTCGAGATGTGCATTCTCATGGTGATTACCATGAGCAGCATCGCGCTGGCTGCCGAAGACCCTGTCAATGCTAATGCTTTTCGGAACCATGTGAGACTATGACACACATTTACACACATATATATCCATTGCACACAAGCATAGCAAACGACTGATCATTCTGTTATTCTGCTGTGAAGAATGAATCTGGACAAGTCAACAGTCAAGAAACAAAGTGTGGTATATATAGTGCCCACCCACACAAAAATGTACTGTGACAACCTGTAATCAGAACGGACTTATTACTTTTAAATGGCATGAATCTAGACAAAATAACCCATAATATCGAATTTCTCTCGAAAATTATTGTATATCGTATATAATAAAAAATATCACCCTGGTATAACAAGTTGCCCTCAGAGGTCCTATAATATATTTGCTTCTAGAAATCCCTTTGTTTTTACATATTATAATCAAACAAACAACATCATCGGATCCAGCGAGTTTGCAAGACAAATCTAGCATGTTGTTCTGGAACGGTATCAGTCAGGGTTGGATATAAAAAAAATGATCCCAACCATTATACATCCAGTATTAGAAAACTAATATAGTACTAATATTATTTAAAGAATGTCAACCTTTTGTAGATGATGCCTTTCCAAATAAAGTCAATAAATCAACAGAAAAAATGTGGCTTACCTTCAACATAATGCTACCACCACCATGCTTTACAATGGAAATACAAAAGTCTATGTCCATGTTAAGTGTTTTACCATGCATGTTTTTAATGTTAGTATTGAAAAAATGTAATCTCATTAATCTTCAGATTTGTAACTCAATGTGAATATAGAATTATATTTCATTATTTCATAAATATTTAAATATTATTTCTGTTTAATTTACATACTGTATATGCTACTGTTTTTCTCCAGGTGCTGAAATATTTAGATTACATCTTCACTGGTGTGTTCACATTTGAAATGGTGATAAAGGTATGATTGAAATGGATACACATATATGTATATGCATACACAATAATGTGTAACACTCTTAAAGAAGATTGTATAAATAAAAAGGAATCAAATTCTTCGTTAACCATTCGACAATATAATTTTTCAGATGATTGACCTTGGGCTTCTTCTCCACCCGGGCTCCTACTTCAGAGACCTGTGGAACATTCTAGACTTCATTGTGGTCAGCGGTGCCCTGGTGGCTTTTGCCTGCTCGTGAGTACATCCTTCTTTCCAGATTTGTCAGAGTAGCAGCTAAAAGGAGAAAATCCACTCTGTCAACTTCAATCCAACGAAAAGCACTGTGCTGAAAATGATGAAAATGAGCTTTGACTGCTGCCTCTCCAGTGGCTGGTGGGAGATGGAGCGGTGGAGTAGTGGGACGGGTGTGTGTTGGCTTGGCTTCCTGTTTGAAGAAAGAGTGTTAAATGTGTTTGGGGATTATGTGTATTGTTGATACACACCTGAGCTAGCTCTTCTTGGTTTACTGTTATTTCTGTTGGTGTCTCTCTAAGGAAAGTGGAGCCAAACTTAGCAGCAGATTTGAGGCGGCTCAGACTCTAACCGAGACAAATTTTCCCCACCTTAGCTTTAATTCTCACCACTACACAAGAGACCATGCTTAATTACGCAAATGAGTTTAAATTGCTCTCTCTCTATGGAGCATGGACTCATAGACACACACACACACATACACACTCAGGTACTCACACTCACAAGAAATACATATGCACAAATCTATGTAATAATATACAAATAAATGCTGACAAACATAACAATCAGGCACAAATACACAATAGTACACAGACAAATATACTCACATACCTTCAGAAAAAAAACAGACCCTCCTCTTTTCTAACAAACATTTTATGTTGGGTCACATGATTCTTTATACAGTAATCCCTAGCCTATCGCGGGGTTACGTTCCAGACCCCCCTCCACGAAAGACAAAAATCCATGAAGTGGCAACCTAATATAGATACAGTACGGTATACAGAATACCTGTATATCTTAAGGCTTTACAAACCGTCCCGACACCTTTCCTCTGCTCTTAAAGACTTTCAATATTCATAAACCTATGTAATTTTAACATAAATTCTATATGGGTACTTGAATGATGAAGATGAAGATGAACTAAGTGTGCAGTACTAATAATGATGGTGATGACGATGAAATGAATGAACTGCATACCGAAGAAGAGCATTACAGCTCTTATGAAAGCTTAATTTGTAGGCTAGATAATGCTTATTTAACCGCAAAAATAATACAAATAACTCAGCAATACTACCTATATACTGCAAAAATCCGCAAAACAAAATTAGATATGTTCCATGTATAATCCCGCGTTACAGTGAGACCGCGAATGCTAAACCGTGATGTGGCAAGAGATTACTGGATTGCAGCCTTTCCTTGCATGGATCATTATCAATTATTTATTTAGACTATTACAATTTTACGGGTTGTTCAGGACGGTCTCGAAGCAATCCAAGTCACATCCACAGAAATGCCATATTTAAATATCCAATCTTCAAATGACCCCAGACAACCACACTTACAATTCCTGCTCAGTTGCTGAAAAGATGCTGTTCCACTTTCAGCTAAAGTCAAACAGTTTGCCCAAGCTTTTCCACAGGCTGCTTCATAATGGATGAAATTGCAGTGTTGTGCAGAGTGAAGTGGTGAAGTGAAGATCTTGCCTCTTTTCAAAACCAGGGATCTGGATTTTATTGACTTGAAGATCTGTGGCCTTTGTGATCAGCTACCCCAACTATTCAGGAGCCATCTGCTTTCTGGGCCAGATGTTCTTTCACAGCCAGATCATTTATGAAAGTCCTGATGGGTGGTCGACTAATCCAATTAGAAGCATTGAAATGGTGCCACTAGTAATGATCCCACCATTAAGCTTATGGGATTGCAATTTCAAGACTCTGAACCTCCACCTACTGTAGTATTTTGGTATTGAATTCGTATCTTCCCTGGGATGTAGTGCCAGTTTAGTGCCACTCAAAGTAACTTCATGGAGGGTAGGTTCCTGGAGCCAAATGTGTTTATTTTTATTATTAATATCATTCGTTTGTTTGCAATTTCTACCCACCAACCAGCTTTTCCCTATCATTGTATATCTACCAACCTGAAAGGGTAATGTTTAACTGGTGCTTTTTCTCAGACATGTGAAGGTACCAAACCACAAGTGCTGCTCATGCAGAAGGAAACCACTGCATGACAACCATCAGCCAGTGTGGTTGACAGAAAAGAGATCAATGCCATCCCTCACAATCAAACGCCAGCATCCTGTGTGTGTTCCTGTCAGGTCAAAACCCTATCTGCCTTGAGTTTGCCACCTTTCCCAGCTACCCACTGTCTCCCCAGCTGTTAATACTCTATTCTTGGTAGTCATCTAGTCTATTCCTGTCTGTCATTACCTGATCCAGGTTGACAAATAATCAGAGATGTAACCTGGGGTCAAAAACAAGCGTACTCACACAAATATATATGTGCTTATGTTCACATAGCCATTCAATCCCATACATACAAATACTCGCATATATTTTTAAAGTTCTCTCGCACACTATATACGTCAGGTCAAGTCAAGTCAAGTCCTTAAGCTTTTATTGTCATTTCAACCATATACAGCTGACGCAGTGCATAGTGAAATTAAACAACATTTTTCCAGGACACTGGTGCTCCATAAACAATATAGTGCTACACACAGAGCTAAGAAATAAAAGTAAGTTGTCCTAGCCACATAAAGTGCATCGTGTGCAACCTAGTGCAAACAGTACGAGACAAAAGATGCAAATACACAATACAAAACAGCACAGTGCAGGACGGATACACAAAATACACAATAGCACAGACCGGTATACATTCTGTCTAATATGTTATACAGTACAATGTGCAAAATAAGAGGATCGTAATTAAAGAGTGTCCTTGTAAACATTACTGTTTAGCCAGAGTTGGTGGCAGTTTGAAATGCGTGCAAAACAGCAACAGCAGTAATTGAGTAAGTGTGAAAAACAGCATGCAATATAATGTATGTAATATGGGTGGTGCTATAGACGTATTTTTTTTAAATGAATTGAGTATTGAGCATGTGTTTGAGTTCATGAGCATTGATTTGAGGCAAAAAAAAAAAAACGGTATAAGTATTGATGAGGCAAAAAAAATGACATGTAACACAACAGTGAATCTGTATATACACAAAACAATATAGTCACCCACAAGTGTGTGTGGTTTAAGTATGAACCGAATCCTTAAAAAGGTGCTCTTGAAAGATGCGAGAGACCCGAAAAGCGACAGAAAGCACTCAGTTAGTGTGAAAGACGGTGTGTATCTTGAGCTGTGTGTCCCCAGGAGACTCTCATGGGGCAGCTAATGGCTTAAATGCAGAATCGAAGTCTTTGTTCTGCCTAAGCATATGGTAAAATGTGTTACCTTGCATTTTCTTTGATCTTTTGTTTCGTTTTTTTTTTTTTTACTTCCTCCCTTTGTCTAAAGCTGGCTAGAACTCTGCCTCTTTATATGTTTTTTGTTTTATTTTAATTGTAAGCACTTACAGTATGTCCTTTCTTGGATTTCATTCCTGCTCTTTCTGCCTTTCTCTGTCTATAATGTGCCTTTTCCTTTCTCTTTCCTTGTTTGTGTTGCTTTCAGGAGCTTCATGGGGTATGCATTTGTTACTGCTTTTTTCTGCCTGTATATATATGTGTGTGTGTGTGTGTGTGTGTGTGTGTGTGTGTGTGTGTGAGAGAGAGAGAGAAAGAGAGCAAGTAAGAGTGCATGCATGGGTTAATAAGCGTTAACCTCAGGCTATATGAGCAACGTTGTGTCTTCTTCACTGTGTTTCCACCACACTGCCATCTGGTGTGTGACGATAATTTGTAGCGTTAATTTCACCAAACATTCACACCCTGGTTGCCAGAGAAGATGACGATCCTATAAGATGACGTCGATTTGTGACTTCAATTTGCATAAAGCAAATGTCACAGGGGTTTAGAATTGTTTTTATGTATAATATGGAGCCACTAAAAGGACATTTTTGAATATGGATGAATACCAGATATTATTGTGTTCAGGCCAGATGCTATCAAAAGAGAAGCGAATATTACCTCCAGACACGAATGTGTTAAAACCCGAAATGGTTATTAGAGGTTTGCATGTTCCTCATGTGTCTGCATGGTTTGCTTTGGGTTCTTTTTGCTTTTTCTGACCTTTCAAAAAATGTGTAATAATTTATACTGGCTGTGCTAAATTGCCCCTAGGCATGAATGAACATGTGAATGTATGGCTGCATGGTTCACTCCAAAGACATGGAATTTCTTCCATAGTTTGTTTTGCCACATGCCCAGTGTTCATTGGGTAGGCTGTAGACCAATCCTAGTCTAGTTCTTCGTTCTCATAATTTAATAGCTATTATACAGTAGAAATAAGCATTTAGCTAGGGCCCGAGAATAAAGACATAGTATTGTCAGTCATCATGGATACACTATCCCTGACAGTACTGTGACGTAAACAAAAGAATAACCATCTAAATTAAAACACTATTGTTTAGTTGGACCAAAAATTGCTTTACAGCATGTTGTTCAGTGGACCCCTATCTTTTTAAATAAACCGGGATTTGCAGCAATGGATGCGTTTGTTACCTGTTATTACAATCAAAATGTAAGTAATGCATTTTTTATGCATGTTTTCAGTATGTACTGCTTACACAAATTCAGCAAATACGTTCGTTATACACTTTCCATTAAAAAAAACTATGATCTAACATCGATGTTTGAGGCTTAGACTTCTGGAATAATGTATAGTTTGTCATGATCACTCATTTAACACCTGTAAAGAGAGCTGTCATGGACGTGGGTGTCCAGGCGAGTGCTAAGGAGTTGTTAAAACACACTTTCATGTCTAAGAGTCTATTTTGTTTTACAACAACAATTTAAATTTTTTTGCCAAGTGGAAGGTTCAGGTGATGCCAAATTTGCACCAAAAATTAGTTTGAATGTAAAAAAAGAATACATAGTTTAATATTAAAGCCCCTGGATACAAGAGGCAAAACCCAGGAAGCTCTATGTTGCAAGATAAACAAATCATCTGGTATTCGTAATGGATGCATTGATATATTATCCAGAACTATTTTTGGCAGCAGTGGCAAAGGGTTACTTAGTGGTTAAAATTTTTGACTTGTGATCAGTTAACATCCCAGCACCACCATGCTGCCACTGCTGGGCCCTTGCTCAAGGCTCTTAACCCTCAACTGCTCAGTTGTGTAAATGAGATAAGAGGATCTGCCAAATGCCATAAATGAAAATGGCTGAGTGGCTAAAGCACTGCCTGACTGTTTTTAAAGGTAAATTCTTAAGCAAAACCGCCTAATTGTATCTTGTTCCATACAGTAGACTTAGAGGATGTACTAGAACAGCTAGAGGAGAAAAAGCTGAAAATGTTACAGTCCTTGATGATATCTAGATAGTACCTTGTGAATACTTGATAGGTCCTGTGCACCAGGTTTCTACCTAGAGAAATTGCACATTGCCCTTTTAGTGGCTCTGTAATATCATTATTATTTCTGCTGGAAAGGTCAAATGCAAGGAGGTTTCTCAGGAATGAGCATGTGTATGCGTGTCGCTCTTCGTGTATGTGTATTGCTTTTCTCCATAACTGCAACCATGTGACCGGCTTTTTTACGTCGAAATCAAATAACTCTTACTCCACTGTGCATTTCATCAATTTAATAAATGTCTCGTTGTATTTGATGCTTTATGTAACATTATAATTTTTCCCGTTAACTACCGTTGTTGTAGTGTTTTTCTGTGTTTCCTTTCTGCAGTTGTGTCTGCTTCTAATGCTTTAAACTTTATCTGTGAAGCTGCTTACGTCTGTGCATTTCTGTGTTTTGTTCTCTGTACTCTTTTGTATATGTGCACATTTTATTTTTTTTTTGTTTCGTATCATTTGCTTCCCTTATCAGATCACAACAAAGCGTGACCAGGTGGGGGCAGTCTTAATCTCTATAGTTACCCTTTAACCCTGTGACCTTTGTCTCCCAGCACTGCTCCCATTCGCACGTAATCAGCAACGAAACCCTTTACTTTCCTTCTGGCCCCTTTAAGACTCCATACATGCCATGCAGTACAAGCAGTGCTATGATACTATTACTGCCATTGCCTACAGAGGAAACACATCACTTCTTTTATTATTAAAGTCCGAGTGTCCTTACTATAGGAACCATTGCCACAGGCCCATTGGTGGTTTTTTATAATATAAAAAAAAAGTGTGAATAATCACTCATATTCAAGTTATCAGTGATGTATTGTTACGGATCAAGGCGGAAATGTACAGTATAATTACAGTTTATTATTAAAATCTACTCAAAGCCTTCCAGTTACAGGTAGTCCCCAAGTCACAATGGTTCAACTTGCGGTTTTTCGATCTCGATAACTATAGTTATATGACAAAATTAAAAATATTTTAAGTTTTGCCCGGCAGGCAAACATAGCAGCGCCTATATACGGTACAATATGTTGGGTACAATACCTTGTGAGATGCCTTACTTTCGCCAGGGGCCAGTTGTCTTGGTTTTAGAGCACATTTTTTTGTGTGTTTTTGGTGTTTCAAAGCCCAATCTCTCTACTTTTTATTCTCCTTTGGTGTTTCAGCTCTTGTCGCTCTCCTTTTTTTCCCACCGTCGTCGGACACTGAAATAAAGCGCATCCCGGCTCCGCCCTCCACTTGCAAACTAGCGCTTGTCCATGCACTGCTGGAACATACATATATAATATCAAATTTATACAGTAGTAGTGTGAATTGCTGTTTTGCTAAATTGTGTACTGTAATGTGTTAAATTAATAACAAATTACAGTATACTATCCCTTACTGATCACAATTCTTAAAGACTCCTGGGTAGGCTAGGCCATGTCTCGACTTACGATATTTTCAAGTTACAATTGGGCCATTGGAACAGATCTCCATCGTAAGTCAGGGACTACCTGTACTCTGTTGTAAGTAAGAAAATATGCTATTATAGGGTGGCATGATGGAAAGCATTTGTTCCCACCATGTTCTGATTTGTTATTTGTTATACCACAAGAAATTGCCACCGGCAGCATTTTTTTATATCAATGACGTAACACATTATGATTTTTAACCCATTTATAGTTACGTTAAATGTTGTATATCTTGTCATATTCCAAGAAACCAAAGTTTATCTACAATAAAAACACACGAGAAAATAGAAGTTTTCACTAGAGCTGACTCTAGAGACTCCATTATAAACATTTTTGGTGTCTTGGAGCTCCCTGCTATTGTAGAAGATGAATCAACAGATTTGGATTAATCAGAATGAATGTTTCACAAATGCGATGGGTGAAACCACTGGAGGCAATGGGAGAATAGGAGCTGATCTTTGACACGCAGGAGTGTACAGGATTGATCAGTGTGTTTCCCCGAATGTAACTCCTCATTGGAGAGTACAAACGATCATTCACAACACTGAGCCATGCTACACCTGTTAAACTAGCAAAGAGTGCAACAAGCCCTGAGATTTACCAGAGGACAGGGAATATTGCAGTTGGCTTTGTGTGACTTTTTGTTCATTGTGAATTCTTATATTATGCGAGTAATGCACAAAAAAATGGTTATCATTAGGCAGCAGGTGTCCATGTGCATGTATAACCCTATTAGACTCACATTGGACCTATATTTTTTAAATATACCTTTGTGGTTTGCATGATCATGATCGTGATTAAACATTATATTTTACAATAAACTGACACACAGTTTAAAAATACACACTGAATCAGTTTTATTTTTCTTTCATCAATTCACTAATCTGGTGTGTGTACTCAGAAGAACACTAGAGTAATGCAGCAGATAGCTAGACATCTGTATGTAAGTTTTATAATAGTAATAAATAATCCAAAATAACTAAATTGGACAAAAAAACAAACACTTAAAATCTCAAACATTCTCTAAATACATCAGTCTAATAGGGTTTAAATCAGACCACCCTGCTTGTACTTATTCTTTCGCAACCTTTCCCACATTTTTCAATTTCCTACCTTTATCTTATTTTTTTTTTAATCTTTATTCTCTACTGTCTTTTTTTTAAACATTGGAATATTTACAACTTTTTATTTCTTTTATATTCTTTTTATTATAAAAGTTAGTGTAACATTTTTGTAAAAGATTTTTACATGTTAAGATATGTTAAGATATGTTAAGATGCAATTCTAGGACCATTCTCTCACAACTTTTTTTTTTATGAGTTTTTTTTTCTTCTGTTTTTCATCCTCTGAGATTTTTCAAAATTATGCTTTGTAATTCATTTTTTTTTCTGTCTCTCATCTTTAATATAAACCTCTTGGATGCTTGGGTGAATTAATTGGCTTTAACAAAAGGACCACTTTTCTAAATTTTTTTGGTCAATAATCTATTGATTTTTTTTTTTTACTTTGGTTTCATGGGGATTATTCCTAATTAATGTGCATACATTTACTAACCAAAGGATGTATGTGTGCGTGTCTGTGTGTTGTGTAGGAGAATGCAAGCCTCTGTCTCTTTAGGCTACGTCGTATATGCTCTATGTGCACTAACTTATTGATTTTGTAACACAGAGGGACCAAAGGCAAGGACATCAACACCATCAAGTCCCTCAGGGTCCTTCGAGTGCTTAGGCCCCTAAAGACTATCAAACGGCTACCTAAGCTCAAGGTAGTGTATGAGTATATAATCAATACTTCTTCTTCTTCTTCTTTTGGCTGCTCCCCTTAGGGGTCTCTACAGCCGATCATCCGTCTCCATACCCCCCTGTCCTCCACATCTGCCTCTTTCAAACCAACAGCATTCTCCTACCGATATACCCCATGTCCCTCCTCTGCACATGTCCAAACCATCTCAACCGTGTCTCTCTCACTTTGTTCCCAAAACGCCCTAAATGCGCGGTCCCTCTAAAAAACTCATTTCTAATCCTGTCCATCGTCGTCACTCTCAACGAAAACCTCAACATCTCCAGCTCTGCTACCTCCAGCTCCACCTCCTGTCTTCTACTCAATGCCACTCTCTCTAAACCATACAACATCGCAGGTCTCACCACAGTCCTATAAACTTTCCCTTTCACTTTTGCAGATACTCTTCTATCACAAATCACTCCTGCTATCACTCTTCTCCACCCACTTTATCCTGCCTGCACTCTTTTCTTCACTTCTCTAAAATACTCTCCATTACTTTGCCCTGTTGACCCCAGGTATGTAAACTCCTCCACCTTCTCCACCTCTTCTCCCTGCAACTGCACCACTCCACTGCCCTTCCTCTCATTCACACACGTCTTACTCCTACTGACTTTCGTATATAATCCATACTACACTCTTCTTCAACTTGTCATAAAGCTAATCAGTACTCTTCAAATGGAATCTTTCATTGTTATCATTCAGAGGTGTGGAGTCTCATGAGAAATAAAGATAATTCAAATTGTTCATGATAATATTGTGCAATTCACTGATCAGATACTGTGCTCAGAAACTTAGCTCTGTCTTTCCAGTGGTAATTAATACAGTGCGTAATTCAGGGGAAGTGGTAGCTTAGTGATTGAGGCTTTTGGGGTACTGATTGGAAGGTCAGGGGTTCAAGCCCCAAGCCCTCAACCCTCTGTGTTCCAAGTGGATCATGGCTGACCCTGCACTCTGACCCCAGCTTCCAAATATTGCTTGAAAATGGAAAGGAATTTAATTATGTTGTAATGTATATGGTAAAAGTAAAAAGCCTGTTTCTGTCTTTCAATGAGAAAAAAAGCAAAACGTACCAGAGGCTCTATTTCACAAACATAAGACAATTACAGGTAAAAGATGAATAGTGGTGTTGGTGAATGTCCGTCCAGAAATGTTCGACACACAATATTATAGGTACAAACAGTTCAGAGGTATTTGTTTGGATGGATAAAAGGCATTATCCTTTAATAATTAGAAACTAGTTACCAGCAAAAAATTAGTTTTAAAATTTAAATAAGACTTGCACCACACCATGTTTTGATGTTTGATGTTTTAGTGGTAAAAACATTGATTAGTCTCCACTTAATATAGACTATACTAGTTCTTCTGTAAATTATAATACAGTAGTACTATATAACTATATAACATGGGTCTCCAAACACCAGGCTGCAGACTGATACAGGCCAATGGATTATGTTGTACTGGGCCGCAATAAATCATTAAAAACTTTTTTACTGTTTATTTTATTTTTATTATATCGAGTTTTGCACATTTTGAAAGATGACCACTTCTGTCAGTGGCAGTTTCTGGACTTTGTGTCAGTCGCAGTCTATGCATCGATAAATTAAGCTTGCACTGATTTATATTTTTATTATATATTTAAATATTATAATAATATTTAAATCTGTGGTGCGGAAAAGCTTCGGGTTCGCTACTATATAGTATATTCATTCATTCATTCATTTTCTCCCGCTTATCCGTAATTCGGGTCACGGGGGCAGCAGTCTAAGCAGATTACATAGTATATATAGTAATAAAATAGACTTGGATGATAACATTTTAGATGGAGTTTTAGAACAGTCAATTGCAAGTTGTAATTGTAGAAAATTACTGGTCCATAAATTACAAGCCCATACGTTTGCTTTCTGTGTGTGTGTGTGTGTGTGTGTGTGTGTGTGTGTGTGTGTGTGTGT
>JAAIIK010000098.1:3836871-3847301 GCA_014706435.1 Silurus glanis
ATAGATAGATAGATAGATAGATAGATAGATAGATAGATAGATAGATAGATAGATAGATAGATAGATAGATAGATTGATTATATATTATTATATATTATATATGAAGGTAAGAATGAACTATATGGAATTAAAAAAAAAATTTAAAACTCATCCTAACAGTGTGAGCTTTGTTCCTGTTGATCTGCCTGGTTAATCAACTTTCAAAGCATGTCATGCAGAAAGAAAAGGACAAGGCTGTTGCCCTGTTCACCATCTGACCCCCGTTCTCTTTTTTCCACCCTTATTACGTGAGCCAAGTTTCCATTTTTGCATCCCAAATTCATCTGTGATCATTCTTGGGCAAAGATGGTGTCTCACAGCCACATTCTTCCCCCTCGAGCAATAATAATGACTCTATAATGACTGTTTCTCCACTCTGATTATGTTTTGTATTTTGTTTTCTTTCATTTCTCTACTGTCCATCCTTCCCTTTTGTGTGATCTTTGACTTTTAAACTGTGGCTGCCACCTCTGTGAAGTGGGCGCATATCCTACCTCGATATGTACGAAATGCTACGTCACATGTCCCCTCCGCTAGGTTTGGGAAAGAAATGTCCGTCACGAGTTGCCTACAAGGTAGACCCGCCCTCTTCCTGTCTTTACTTTTTCTCGCCTTTTGTGTACGTGCTCTTCGCTCAGTGGATAGTGTTGCTGTCAGGCTTCCTGTGCTGTCGGTGTCTCGGTGCTGTTATTGTTCTTCGTGCTGTGTACTTTTTGGCTTTGCATTAATGTGCCCTCATAACTGTGCTCGTGATAAATTGTCATATTGCGATAAACCTACAGTTGATTAAAAAATGTCATTAAAACAAAAGCAAATGAAAATATTTAAAAATAGATTGGCATGATTTTTTTGGGAACATTTTGTATAAACTAGTTTTAAAGTATTTATGCTTCATCATGAGGCAGCAGAATACAAGCGAAAGAAATCGCTATCTGTCCAAATCAGTATTGCTCCATTAGCTCCAAGCAGCAGATCGATGTTGCATCATAGGGATTCCAATTGAGGGTTAATGCATTGTTGTGCAATTCAGTATAATATATATTTTTTTAATTCTCATAGATCTATATCGAGAGTTCTGTCCTAAATGCTCATTGTGAGGAGTAAATTTTGATGTAGCTAGCATCAGTAAACAGACGTAGCATCAGGCTTAAGCGCTAGTTATATGAGAGTAAAACATATGGTTGTGATATCACAAATATGGTTTGTGATATCGAATTCATATGTAATTGTACTAGTCTTTGTATATTTTTTTTAAAAACTTCTATGTTAAGAAAAAGAAATGATCTGCTTCTCCAGTCTGTATTTTCAATCCCAGATTGCACTTTTTCTGCATGCTATTGAAAATCCCCATCTCCAAAAATCTAACTCGCAAAAAACTAGTACTACAAATTCATCATTTGTCGTCCGAATGAGGAGCACAACGTAAATCGTGCCTCAGTATGGAGAAGTTTAAACTGAATTGGTTGAGATTAGCGACGGTTTGTTCGTGAACGATTCGTTTATTTCGTACCAGTCTTTAATGTGACTCAGCAGAACGAGTCTCAAAAAAATAATTCATTTTCTACTGGACATTAATCATTGCAAAGCATCGCAAAATGTACAGAAATGTACTGGAAACAGAATTGAGTAGTTTACCTCAGGATTCTTGACTCTAGTCGGAGTTGTTCTTTCTTTTATCACGTGACTCCCATAGATGTTATGCAAGTAGATATACATATATGAATTATTACTATAAAAAATGTAAAACTACAGTCAAAGCTTGTGTATTTAGACATATTGGGGGATCTGCTTATAGAAAATTTGACATTTTATTTTATTTCTGAGCAAAGGAACGAAATGAGTTAAATGACTCCAAAAAAAGATTCAAAGAGCCAAGTCAATGAAATGATCCGATCTTCCCATCACTAGTTGATATTCGTTAATTTTTTTTATTCACAAGACATTTGAAGAATGCCAAGCAAACAATTGCTGAGGCAAAAATATGATCTAACAATTGTTTTGCTTTATTGTGTAACGTTCTTTTAATATTTAAAGCCGAATAGTCTGGTGACTATTGATTAAAAGCAGTAAACGAAGACTGTGGTCATTCAGTCCAGAAACACTTGTCAGTAATTTGGTACAGCTGCGACTTCTCTAGACAGCAGCCTTTGGTCATCTATCTGCCCTAGATTCATGTGTGTGTGTGCGTGTCTGTCAGGCAGCTCTCCACGGTGTTGGCTTGGTGTTCTTCAAAGTGTTTGTGTACACACCTCTCACCGCCCTCGCTTTAGAGAAGTGAATTGATTGGGATGAAAGGGGGGAAAAAAAAGAAAAGAAAGTGTGCTGTAAATGTGTGTTCAGTCAAGCGAGATGTGCCACCCCCTCCCCCGCCATCCCTCCGAATGAACGCACCCACATAAATCGGCGCTTTCTTTCTTTTTTTTTCCTTGTTTGTTGTTGTGGAAACACCTTCCCAGGCGGGCCTGAGTCTAATAAAGGCGGCACTGGACTGTCTGCTGCTGTCTGCATCTCCCTGTTCTAATCACCATGTAGCCACACTGTACACTCGTGTCTCCTGGTTTTCTGCTGTCTGAGTAACCTTTAGTTGTGTTACACAGGATATGTGTCTTTGTCGTGACCGAATACGAATGCATAATTCAGAGTGAACGGGTAATGTGTTCCAAACAAATACAACCAAAGATATGAATAAGAAAAGCACTATAAGGTTTTGATGCTGGTGGCGGTGTCGTTGCTGTTGGTGTCGATATGATTGTGACCAGAGGTGTATATCAGGGCTGGTGTACTGTACTGTAGATCCTGAGGGAAACACCATAAAAGTCACGTGAGCCGGAGGATTTTACTTTCACGTAAGGATTTGAAGCTCGTGGGATTAAGGAAATACTGCGGTCATTGACATGCGAGTGAACAAGGTATTTACGTTTATATGATGCATTTGCAAAATGTATTTATTCATCTATAGCGTCTGCAGTATGTGGTTGGGGTCTGAAGGATTAGTTTGTTATAAATATCAAATGATTCAACTTGTTAAAAATGGTTGTAGGGTGGTATAATAAATAAATAAATAAATACATACATAAAATTTTAGGGGGTGGGGTTAAGAGGCGCATGGGGGGGGGTTAGGGGGATACGAATATATAAGTCATATATATATATATAATATAAGTCATTGTGTGTGTATTGTTTTTTGATCGTGTGTGGATCCGTTCTTCTCTTCCTTGTCTCTGTAACCTTCCTCCTATATGACAACATAATTCTCTTCTCCCCCACCTCACTCTATCGTATCTTTATTAAAGTAAAAAAAAAAGGCAGTCATTATTGGCAAACCTCCCGCATTCTTCATGCATCTAAATTGCTCGATTTAGCAATCCATCCCAGGCTGTGAATGTGAAACATACATGGACAGCAATCTGTGGCCCGTGTGGGCAGCTGTGTTTACACAGAGTGCGATCAAGTGCTCTTTTTAATGAAAGAAGCCTAAATCAACGAGGCCCTGATCAAGTGCCTATTGTTTTGTGAATTGAACTTGCAAAAAAGCATACGGTCAGGTTTCATAAGACTAGAATTTGAAGCTTGAGATGACTAAATATGTGATGGGGCAGATGCACTGTCCATAGTATGTCATGCATGCACACCTTTTCCAGATTGCTTATGAACGAAATACTCATACATACATATGCTGCATGATATCATTTTTTTTTTGGCATCATCTCTTTTTTTTTTCCAAAATGGACTTCGGAGTCATGTGATATGCTGGATTTGAGTATAAGAACTCACAATTCCATACATTTTTTTATAAATTAATAAATACAAAATAAATAAATATATAATCTCAGAGTGTTCTCAGCCAGCATGACACACACTCGGTTGGAGGAATATGTTAAGCATTTTCCTTCAGTCAGGTCTTGTGCACGTGACCTTGATTTTATATACACCTGTCTGCAGCGCTTGGTGAGGATGAACATGCCCATTGCTGATGACAACACAGTCCACTTTACGTCCACGCTGATGGCTCTCATACGCACCGCCCTGGATATCAAACTGGCATCAGGTGCGTGCTCACTTCATGGCCGCTCAGCTCCGCCGTGGTACATCTTCGCTTTTCCCAGCTCCTCTCACATTTGACGTTCACGACACTTGTTCAAGCTCACGTATCTAGCCTTATGATGAAGAAGTCAATAAAAACACAAGAACACAATCCTTGTAAGAACACAATTCTTGTCTTTTAGGTGTTCTTGCCCAGCGTTTATGCGACGCTGACTTGAGGAAGGAGATTAATAAGGTGTGGCCAAGCCTATCTTCGAAAACTGTGGACTTGCTGGTTACACCTCATAAACGTAAGCCTGTTAATATCACACCGATTAAATATGGTAACCTGGAATATGCTCAAGTGTTCTGTAATGCACTAAATAATCCGAACCTTTTTGATTACTTTTGTGTGTATTTGCTGCCCTCTAGTGGCGTGTAATGCTAAGTTTCACTCTCTTTGCTCCTCATTTTCATTTCTGATCCCATGTAGTCACAATTAACCCTTTTTATACTACGGCTTTCCCAATTTGGAAAACTGTATAACTCTTTGAAACCAACAACAAATTTATTTGCTTATACTTTTTTGTTGGTTTGTGTTTGGAGTGAACAACTATTCATAAATATTCATATCTTTATTTACATTCTATAGACAAAAGTATTGGGACGCTTGACTTTTTCAGCCATATGTGTATTTTTCCCAATCTGTTACCACAAAGTTGAAGGCACCCAATTGTAGGATTCAAGCTTTTATTGTCATTTCAGCCATATATTGCTAACACATTTCACAGTGAAATAAGATAAGGTTTCTCCAGAACCCTGGTGCGACATAAAACAACATAGAGCTACATCACACAACATAGAGCTACACAATAGAACACAGAGCTAAGCATTTTAACAGCAACTATGTACATGAACGAGGGAAGATATTACTCATACTGTAGGTCTCAAAAGTCTTCACTTACAAACCATTTATGATTCATGAGAAGTCTAAGTTAATTGGTTCTACAATATATAGTCAGTCCATTTACTCCATATCAAAAACTAAATCTTCCATCTTGGTTCTTAAAGCAAAGGAAAGCTTTTTTACAATTATCAATCTACTCCACAAATGTGGGCGGTCCAGGATTTAGCCGCTACTTTGTAATTATTTTTTTACTGGCTGGCAAAAGAATTCCCATTAATCTGCAATCAAGTTGCGGATTATCCGGGGGACCACTGTATTATCTTTATTGTTCCATCCATTTAAGGGAATATCGGCGAAATAAAATGATTCACAATTGAAAGGAAACGTTACCCCAGAAACTGCTTCTGAATTTCTTTTTTTATCTCTTGCCAAAACTGGGTTCATTTGGGAAAGTAATATGATAATGGTTAGCTTCCTTCTCCCCGTATAGTCTTCAACTAGCACCCTTCCCTTTTCTGTGTTGGTGTAATAATCTAATTATAATCTTCTAACAACATTCTCGACACATGGCTAAGCTTGGAGATTTCAATTGTATTTTATACAATTTTCTGAAATATGTAGATTTCCCTCTATTTGGGCATGTAAACATTTACAGTATGTACTTAAGTGATGTAGCTGAGGTTAAGGGAACGGTAAGATTGTATGGTATGCTTATAGTGATGGTACTTCCATTGATTTGATTTAATTGAACTCACGTTATCTGACCCTTTCTCTTTCTTTGAGCCTTAACTGCTACTGAATGAGGTCATATAACCACACAGAAACATGCCACACCTCACATCGTAACTTCTCCATGTATATCAGATAACGAGCTGACGGTTGGGAAAGTGTATGCTGCGCTGATGATCTTTGATTACTACAAGCAGAACCGGGCCAAAAGACTCCAGGAGCAGCAGCCCACTTCAGGCACACTGGTACTCCACACATACACATCTCAGTACAACACAAGCGATCAATCCACTGGACTCGTGAACAAATCTCTCATTATTATATACAATTGTTTTTAACAGAAATGTCTGTATTTAAAATACATTAGAAGGAATTGAGGCCTGGACTCATGTAAGATATTTAATTTGAATAACTTTGATGTTTATTATGGATAATAAGGAGATTTTTTTTGAATGCTTTACATGTATCTTGCTCACTGCTTGAACCACAAACTGTGTTGAGCACCAGTAAAGCAGACATATGCCCTGTCTCCATCATTGAACGTTTATTAAAGGCTCTGGCATAGAGAAGTTGATGTTAAATCTCTAATGATTTTAGTTGTTTATCTAATTTATCAGTTGTTAGGGAGAACCTGGTTCCACAACTCCAACTGACTGTATAATCACACAATTCAGTGTTCATGATATTTTTCACTGTCCAGTGTTTGTTATGGGTTAATAATTTATTATTACACACTTGGTGTCACCCAAATAGGGCTGGGTTCTGCTTTTGAGTCTGGTTCCTTTCAAGGTTTTTTCCCCATCTAAGGGAGTTTTTCCTTGCCACAGTCACCCCAGGCTCATCAGGGATAAATACACATAAATCTAAATATATGTAAAAAAAAAAAAAAAAATTCTATAATTCTTACATTCTGTAAAGCTGTTTTGAGACAATGTCCATTGTGAAAAGCGCTCTAGAAACAAACTTGAATTGAACTTGAATTCCCTACATTGCAGAGTAAAATTGGATCTCTCTTCAAGCCAATGTTGCCACTCACCCATATACATGAACAAGAGCCACCGTTCAAGAGTGCCAAACTGCCACATCCTTCTCAAACAGATTCATCTCCACATCTAGACTTCCATCCCACAACCCCTCTTTTGACCAATGGGGAACCAGTGTGAGTATCTCATGCACCTCAAATGCATTCTTGGCTTCATGGCTGCTTTTTAAATTTCTGTTTTGAAGTTTCAATAATTTCAGTAATGTGTATACGCTTTTGGTGTGTGATCACAGAAAAAGCAGTACCATCAAGTATTCTTCTTCGGCAGAGATGCTTCAGAAGGGCAGGGACTCGGCCTATTTAGAAGATATGCCAAAAACTGAATCTCAGGTATTGGAGTACTCAGATCACTGTTGTATGATCGGTGTCCACTTCTTGTTAAGTTTCAAGCAATGTATTTTTCCACATAGTCTCTCAAAGCTGTTTGTAGCTCCATTGAATGTCTTCTGTAGCAACACTGTAGCCTTGGATCCTTATTGCCCTGTGTAACCCATTGTACAGCCTGTTATGACTAAGTATACAATCAGAATTACAATTCTACTCTTATACCCCATATAACCCCACATTATAGTATAGTCCACTACAGATTGTATAGTTCACTGTAACCCACAGCATAGCTACCCCTTGTCTATAATTAATTACATGAGTGCATTGTAACCATGAATAATCCAAAATCTCCAGAAGAAAAAGCTTCGACAGTTTGTACTGCACTGCCAGCCTGAACAGCTATAGCTTTGTGATGTAATCTCTCCTAAAACTTTCTCTGACATGAAAAAAAGACAGTAAAACCTGAAATGGCATTCTCCGATGGCTCGAACAAGCACATCACCCATTTGCGTCCTCATCGAACCATAGTGATGTGTATATCTCTGTACTGTTTGTGTTGTGATGCATGTGTACGTGTCTGTGCATATGTATGTGTGCACTGTCTGGATCTTACAGGAATTAGTAGAGATGACCGATATGGAGAATAATTCTGATGTAGGGGGCTTCTCCACACTGGAGGGCCACGGGAGGGCAGCCTCAATGCCCAGACTTAGTGCAGGCTTCCAGGTAAGCCTCTCATTGTTGTATTAATTTTTTTTATAGAAAAAAGGAGCGTTATAATGGAGACTTACACAGATAAAGGAATAAGAGGAAGGAAGGAGAAAAAAAAACTTGGAATTGGTTAATCAGTTGGGCTGGTGGATGTTTGGATTAGATTAAATAGTATGAATAGAATGGATGAATGGATGAATGAATGGATGGATGGAATGAATAGATGGAATAAATGAACAGCGTGGAAGTGGGAGGTCATTGGTTGTAAATGATTGAAGGCTGATAATTATGATAACTATAAGTGTACAACCTCAATTCCAAAACAGTTGGGACATTGTGTAAAATGTACATAAAAACGCAATGCAATGATTTGCAAATCTCATACACCCATATTTTATTCATGGTGTAATATAACAGAAAACATATCCAATGTTTTAAGACAATAATAAGGCAATTTTGAAATGAATGGCAGATCTCAGTACATTTTCTCAGTTAGATTTTTTTCTTTAAAATGGTACATTTCCTCAGTTTAAACATCTGATATGTTTTCTATTTTCTAAAATATGGGTTTAAGAGATTTGCAAATCATTTCATTCCGTTTTCTGTACATTTTACACAGTGTCCCAACTGTTTCATATTTGGCATCTAGAGGAATAAAATGTCTCGTTCGCCTACACACTCAACATTCCTGCTATAATTTTCTTGTTAGTGAGGTGGATTAATTAATTAATTTTTTTTTTTTTTTTCCAAAAATCTTTTAATATCAACAGAATCTTGGTATTAGTGTCATGTATCTTTCCCTTCTACATGGTACAGCCGGCATCTCAATATATGGTGAATTATGAAACAAACCTTTAATACTTACATTTTGTAATCCTTGGAAAATGGGACATTTTGAGATAAACAAGAAGAGAGAATGCATTCTGTACTTTTAAGTGAAATAATTTTGACTTATTATTTCATGGAAGCATGGAGCAAAGAAAAACAATAAAAACACCAAAGATACTGAAAGAGGAACTTACATTGTGAAAGGAAAAATTCAATACAGAATGCTCCAAATCTCTAAATAGATTCATGAGCATTTAAGGAAATATTAAATCATAGATTAGTATTATTTTTTTTTAACTGTTTGGTATGTATACACAAATATTCAACATTATTTAAGTAATTTAGGTGTGCTATAATAATAAATAGAATATTGTGTACTTTTAAGTGGCATGTCAATGCACCCTTAGTATTTCAGATTATGTTGTACTGGTAATCAATAACACAGATTTCCAGGTTTATGTATAACCTTTATATAAGCTGTTTCCTTTATCATCTCCATCATGTTGTCTTTTTTTAGCTTTCCCTTTTATAAAGACTACAAAAGACCATTTTTGTCTCTGTCTTATCACCTGCCACATGTATTGTAAGATATTGTATTGTTTCTCGTCCAATCCTGTCTGTTCTTGTCTGCTCCTGTCTCAATGTTTCCACATTTCTGACAGACCACCACCTTGTCCCATATCTTTATATTTCTAAGACACTTTTTGTTCCTCCCTCTCAGTTTTTTTTTATTTTTGCTCCCCCATACTTCTTATCATTTGTTTCATTTTATTGTATTTATATTACAGATTTATCATTCATAGTGCATCTTTTTCTTACTTTCTCTAATAAACTTATTATCGATCTCTCAATTCATATTATGATCATTGATTTATTGAATCATCACATATTATTATGGCTATGCTTCCTCCACTCCTCTGCAGCCTCATTTTGATATTTCACTGTCTCTGTGATGCTGAATGAGTCAATGTTGGCTGTGTGTTTTCCCCTGCTCTCCTCACCTGTGTGTCCTCTTCCTGTCCTACAGCGGAGCCAGTTGCGCCACACCACCGGGAAATACCTAGCAGTATGTACCAATGTTCCAAGCCCTTCTCTATCTCTGCCTCTATCTTCTGCTTTGCTTTTTCCTAATTCTTGCTATTCTTTCTATCTTTTCCTCTCAGTTTCACTCACATCATGTCTGTGTTGGTCTTTCTGTGCTTTACCCATTCCAGTCCATTATTAATTGGCTTGTTCCATACACTGATTCTGATATATATATATATATATATATATATATATATATATATATATATATAAATAAATAAATATAGCCTGCTTATGTCAGAACACATAGAGCTCCAGAAATTATTTGTAAAGATTCTAGTTCTTTATATCCAAACACATGATATACACAGGAGCATGGTTTGCATTTTGGGGATGGGATGTTATGTGTGTGTTTGTGGGTGTATATGTATCAGTAATATACAACTATGGCTTATGTTAAGGCAGTAGATATTATGTTTTCTCTTTTCACACCCTCAGCTTTTACAGGGATCACAAGATCTAATTTTTTGGCTAAGCTTGATGTAAGAGTATATTAAGATTTGTGTCCTAAATACCAAAATAATGGAAATGATGTGCGCAAAAAATATTTTGCAGAATGAAGTCACAATTTTTTTTTCAAAGCTCTTCACACACTTGCAGTGTAAAATCTGCTTTGTATGTGGATTAGACTATACCATCCCAATTCCAAAAAAAAAAAAGTACTTCTTTAGTAACTCTGCACTAAACACTATTTCTTTCTTTCTTTCTTTCTTTCTTTCTTTCTTTCTTTCTTTCTTT
>JAAIIK010000098.1:3847311-3857633 GCA_014706435.1 Silurus glanis
TTTCTTTCTTTCTTTCTTTCTTTCTTTCTTTCTTTCTTTCTTTCTTTCTTTCTTTATTTGTTTGTTTATTTACCTGATCATCCTACTGACCGGTTGTCAATTAACCTAATTAGTTGCAAAATGTTTCTTCAGCTGTTTATTTTTAATAACACTTATTTATTTCAGAATTTTGAGACATGTTGCATGTCACATTCAAAATGACTTAATTTCTTTTCTTAAAAATGGTAAGGAAATAGTAACATTTCCTTAATTTAAACATATCAAATGCTGAATTGCATTTATGAGATTTGCAAATCAGTGCATTCTGTTTTTATTTAAGTTTTTGGAATTGGGGTTGTGCGTTCCAGCATGCTCGATGAAGGGCTTAAAAACATCAAGCAGGTATTAGGAAATATATATATATATATATATATATATATATATATATATATATATATATATATATATATATATATATATATATATATAGGAGATTTTAGGGTGCAGAATGAACAGTCTAATAAATATAAGAGATAATAGACACAACTAATCTTTGTCTAAAAAATTAAAATGGAGGGCAAAGAGTCCAGTAGATACACCAGCATATTTAATGGTGTAGGTTGAACAACTTGGATATGGATAGAACAATATGCTCTTCAGGACATAGAGGAGATGTTTGTTTCCCTTCATATATAGAATGAGTAGAGAATAGAACCAGAGACCCCCAGGGGATTACTCAATGTGCTTCTTCATTTGCAATATCCACACCAAAACCTCTTTTTCTATGCTCTTTCTAAACTCCTCAGTCATCTGGAACTACTTTTGCCTCTGGCTCTTCCATCAATTGAATCAAGAAAGCATTATTTGAGCATGAACATTATTTGGAAGGTGTCCTTCTTTAATTTAACAGCTCATCTTGATATTGGTGTCCACTACCTTGTAATAGATTTACTGCAACGACTTGCATCAGCATCCTTGTGGCCGCAGCTTATTGCAGCTTCCTCTTGATTGAGCATGGTGTGTTCAGATTCAATGCCCCTGACCTCATTTGATATAAGGGAGACGTACTCTTCAGGGTAGAATTTAAATTTGTTTTACACCAAAGATTTTGTCAATGATTTGGAAGACCCTCCTGGGTATTCAGCTCAATCTGGTCAGCATTGTGTGTAACAATTCCAACTCACCACCAAGTGGCGATCAGCTGACAGCTCTGCTTCTCTAATTAGCCAAGTGTCCAAAACATATGGTTTCAATTTTGATGATTAAATCACATCTCAATCATTAACCTTTGCCTGGAGGTGCTCTGGAACTCATTTTGTTATTGAGCAACCTTGTGTCTGTACAAAGTGTTTGTTCTTGACAATTCGTGGCTTGCGCAGATGTCTAACAGGCCACTGCTCAGGTTCATATCTGCGATATAGTTTTCTTTAAGTGATACCCCTTCGAGTAAATTCGTTAATCCCAACATGACAATGAAATCCCAAGACAATGAAATCCCAAGACTTTAAGTCTTATAGAGACAAGCCAGTTTTAATACCTGCCTGAGGCAAAATTTGCCTGTAGGAACTTTGGAGAAAAAGAGAAACCAATCATAGTGAAGAAGTTTGATATAGGAATTTAATTAAAATGTGAGGATCACTAGATCTAATATACACCGACCTGGCATAACATATGACTATATAACAATATGATTTGTGTGTGAATAACACTGATTATCTCTTCCTCATGGCACTTGTTATTGTGTGGGATATATTGGGATGCAAGTGAACATTTTATCCTTAAAGTTGACATGTTAGAAGCAGGAAAAATGGGCAAGCGTAAGGATTTGAGCAAGTTTGACAAGGGCTAAATTGTGATGGCTAGACGACAGGGTCGGAGCATCTCCAAAACTGTAGCTCTTTTGGGAGGTTCCTGGTCTGCAGTGGTCAGTATCTATCAAACTGGTCCAAGGAAGGAACAGTAGTGACCGGCCGGCCGAGGAGCGAAAGCTGGCCCCTGTAGTCCGATCCAGTAGACGAGCTCCTGTAGCTCAAATTGCTTAAGCAGTTAACGCTGTTGATACTTGACAGGTCGGGACTGTTTTAACAGCAAAATGGGGACCAACACGATATTAGGCAGGTGGCCATAATGTTATGCCTGATCAGTGGATATCTCATTAACTGACTCTAACATCACAATCAAAGAGATATTCCATGTTGCTGAAGCCAGTTTTCTCTGCCAAAATCTAATTTGTTCAAGACCCGCTATTCATCTTGCTGTGGATTCATAAACAAGAAGGCTCCCGGGTGGTCTGGTCACCAGACGTTACTCTGAGACCATTCTCAGACTTGGCTGCAGGAGGGGATGTTGGTAACCCTAATTTGCTTTTTTTTTTTTTGCCATTCAGGTGGTTTTAAGGATTGTTCTTTAGCTAACATAGACATGAACTTCACTAATGCCATGTCAAATGTAACAACAATCAAATATATCTAATAGTGCATAGAGTGTATAGCAATTAGTACTGTTTCAAAGTTTGGAAGCCTGCAGTGAAATTAGTGTTGTGGTGCAGTTTGAAGATGAAAAATGACCAGAGAAATGTGTGAAGAGTTTTTAAAAAGTGATTTTTTTTTTTTTTTTTTTTTTTTATAATAAAGCTTATTAGTATAAATTGTTATCAAGCAGTAGACAACATTTTTAACACAAGAATTTATAACGTTGTCTTGTTAAACGTGAATTCAGGTTTGTGTTTTATTTCTAGAGTAAAAGACACTTTATAGCACATTTGTCAACAGTTTTCCATTGTGCTAATGTTAATGCTGGGCTTTTGGATACTTTATAACAGCAACTGTAAAGGTTAAGAAGCATCTTGATGACAGCACTCATACAACTGAGTGTTTGCATCTGACACTGATGGTGCTCTTCCCCTATGTGTTTGTGTGTGTGTGTGTGTGTGTGTGTGTGTGTGTGTGTGTGTGTGTGTTTCTCAGTGATAGGCATGGACTGTGCATTGAAAGTGTTTTTAGCAAACCACTTGTGAGCTGGTTTGCAAAAGGTCTATCACAAATTCTGCAAATATATTTCTGAACTGACTGTTCTGAAGTGTCGATCATGCATGTTTTAGAGCTCTAGTTCTCTCATCCCTCTGTTTTCTTTTCTCCATCTCAAAGCCTATCACAGACGGCAGTCCCATGCGGCGCTCGGCTTCATCACTGGCTTCTCAGAAAGGTGGGACAGAGTTGAATTTGAGAGAATATGCATTGGAGCGTCCACCAGCAGCACAGAATCAGGAGAAAGAGAGAGACAGAGTGCACCAACATCATCATCATCATCGATGTCACCGCCGCAGAGACAAGAAAAATAAATCCCTGGACCGAGCTATTAGTGAGGAACAGCCTGGCTTTGTGGGTAAGGAAAAGCACACAATCTGTAAGACATTATTTGGCCAGACACAATTAGAAAGAAAGCATAGTGAAAAGAATCGTTTTGTGCTGGTATGTCATGGTTGTGTATCATGTTTGAGTCATATACAAACACAGCATTATTTTTGCCCACAGCAATATGTACATGTACAGTGTAGTGATCTAGAAAATAAATGTTTTAGGACAGTAATTTAATATGAGTTATGTATCCCAGCTGTATCTTGTTGTAACATGACAGGAATGTTGTCTTAAATGGTACCCCGGGAAAGGAAATTTTCGATGAAACCTAGGCTCCAGATTACCCTGGAAGCACATTGGAAATAAACTCTGAGGTAGAAATGACTTGCTTGTCACCCTGGTCTTTGCATTCTGGCTTTCAATGTTCCTGAAAGTTCTTACAAAAGTGTTAGGATAAGATGAGATAAGGTATAATAAGATACGATTCGATGCTATGCGATACTGAAGAGAAATTCTGAAGGAATTTATTTTGCCAGAAATCAAAGTACAAGAAAAAAATGTGTATATATATATAAATAAAATATCATTGAAAAACAAATCAAATATTCTATATACGTATACAAATGTATTCAGAAATACTAAAGGTGCTAAGAACTAGGACATATTGCGCATAATATGGTATTGCACATAATATGAAATTGCACATGATGTGATATTGTATATGGTATGGAATTGCACATGGTATACTGGTATAATATTGCTCAATATTTCTCTATCACTAAATTAAAAACAAAATAAAAGCACAATCGGAGCAAGGCAACCAGAACGGCATCCGAACGCAGCAGCGCCAACTTGGAAAGTGGTTATAATATCTAAGATTTAAGGGTCTTTGCTAGTAGTGGACAGTAATTAAGTAAATGTAGTTCGTTACTGTACTTAAGTAGATTTTCTGTGTATGTGTACTTTAATGAAGTATTTCCATTCGGGGAGACTTTTATTTTTACTTCAATAAATTTTATTACAAAGTCAAATATCTTTTTATGGAAGAAACCCCTGACTTTAACTTGCCACAACACCCATGGACTTATTTGCGCATTTTTTTTTGAAGTAGTTGAAAAGAAGGTTTTGGGCTCATGATAATTTTAATAGATTCCAATCAGTGTTCGACTCATTAATATCGTTCTATTAAAAGACTGGTGTTCTAAGAGTAACATTAGAGTCTTTTTACATAAACTTAGTTGATTAAGCAAAGAGTCTTGTGAGAAAAATTATAATAGGAACATTATAGCCATAATAGATCGTAGTACTTAAGTACATTTGAAGACAAATACTTTTGTACTTTTACTCAAGTGTAAGTTTAAATGGAAAACATTTACTGGAGTAATATTTTACCTGGCGTATCTCTACTTTAACTCAAGTACGTGGTTTGTGTACTTTGTCCACCACTGTTCTCTGCACAGTGGACAGAAACAGCTCCGAAATGTGTGCAGGTGTCTCTCTAGACAAGCATCAAGAGAATGTAGCATGACTGCTACAGAAGCTGATAGGAAAAATGACTCTTTACTTACTGTTCTTATCATGCTATACATTCGGGTTGTGTTCGAATCTAGTTCATTAATGAGATCATATCTATGAATTTCGAACGTTTTTTTAGATACGACGACAGATATGAGCAACGAGCCGTGGGATCAAGAGCGTGAACGGGAGAGAGACCGAGGACGCTCTCATGAGAGGAAGCACAATTCAGCTTCGGTCACTGACAGAAAACAGCGTTACTACTCATGTGATCGTTATGGAAATAGAGAGTACTGTCACAGCCGATCACCTGGGCCAAGTAGATCGACTTCTCCTGGAGAGCCACATGATTCCAACAGATTCAAAACGGTACTTAACAGTCGAAATACCTGTATTGTAACTAAAACGTTACATCCGTCTAGAAAACTGTGAGATTATTTGGTTTGGTATGTCTGTATGACTTGGCTTGTCTACTTCTGATTTGTATTCTGTGCTGTTTTATTTCGCAGGGTGTTAACTTAGCTAAGGGCAGCCCAGTGGTCTTTACCTCAGGCTCCAGTACACCATGCCGTGGAAGGAGGCAACTTCCTCAGACACCGCTCACCCCAAGGCCTGCGGTGGCTTTTAAGTCAACCAGCGCCTCCCCATTGCAAATGGCCACCCGCTCATCCGGGACGGTCCCCACCTATCTAAGCCGCGGGCAGTCCGAGCACGACGCCTTGCTCGGCATCACTTACCAACCATCTCCTGTGCCTGTCACTCGAATCGGATCTGACCCAAATCTTGGCCCCCTGCAGAGAGACTCCCACCTGTCCGAGGCCGAAGATTTCCATGACGCTTTGAGCACCTACAGCTCAGGACGCTTTCCGAGGACAGTCTCTGCCACCCATTCGTCCACTGGCGCGGTGTCGTCCATGCTTCAGCACAGCCGGAGTGGAGTGCCTAACGGGTACCATTTCACCCTAGGCGTTAGTACATCTCTTGGCTCCAGTGCCAGGATTTCCCCAAGTTATCAGGATACAGAGAAAGATGACTGGTGCTGACAAAATGGTGGCGATATATATACATATATATAGTCAAAAATGTGTCTTTAAAATGTGCAGGATGAGTTTTATCATCTTTGCCTCATGATACATTGAGGAAGGGTGAGGAAGTTCAGATTTTTTTTTTTTTTATGAATGTGGCATGATGATATTCCCTCTTTTATGGTTCTCTCCAAACAGATTGTGAAAATATGAGTGCCATAATGACTTCGATAATCCAAGGTGAGCCCTAGCTGCCACTGAAAAGGAGAAATACTTCAGCTAGGTCCTCAGCAAACACTGCCCTCTGTCCTCTGGAATCATATTAATAGGGCTAAACTCGGCAGAGGCCAGAGGGTAGATACAGCCATGTTTGATTAGAAAGCACAACCTATAATGAAAGTGCAGGACTTCTGCTCATTTATATGGTATCGTTAGGAACCTGGACCTCACTATAGTTCTTGAAAAAGTTATATATCCTTTTTGTCTTTGTCTTAATTGTTTCCTGCTGCTGCTTTATGCTGTTTTCTTCCTCTTGCAAAGTGGCACAGATAAAATGCTCCCAGTAGCTAAAAGAAAAAAAAACAGCGAACATGCGCCAAATTGTAATTAGTTTTGAAAGAGAATGCAGTAGAGTACGCATCTTTTCACAGAGTTCCTTTTTTGTACCTTGTACATGAAGTGTGTCACTCGGTGTCTTGTAAAGTCTACTCTTTTTTTTTTTTTTTTTTAAACTTTATTACCCTCAAGTGGTAAAATACCAAGTGCCTAACCTTCAAGGTTAATTACTGTATGGGTATGATGTATTGTGTTGCATTACAACCTGAGAAAAAGGCAAATACTGGATACTGTACACTGTAGGTAAAATTAAAATGTAGGTCACAGATTATTGTTCCTTAAAAATATGATAGCATGTTATGATAGCAAGCCAGAGATGATGTTGTTGCACAAAAGAGAGCATAAAAGTGAGATTATAATAGATGTTTGTGTGTGAAAGTATTTGAGACACAGGAGCAAGAAATCTGTAAACTGCAGGGGCGATAGCATCAACAACGTAGCTTCGAGAAGGTACTGTAACTATGAATGAAAGATAATTCTACGACCCAGAGATTTTTCGCTACATCTGGAACGAATGCATGTTAGGAGTTTCTGCACTTGGCGTTGGTGTTGTTGTAACATTACAGTGTGTGATGTACGTTTTATTTTGCCAAAGAGTACATGGTAAGCTGTTGCCTTTCTAGTATTAGATTAAATAAATTACATGGAGTCAAGAGAGAATAAATGCGTTTTGGTAGGAATAATAAATTACATTCCTTATATTAGATATATTTCATTAAAATCATGTACTTTTTGATCAAACTATCCAAAATCCAATTACTTTTGCTGAACCCTTTTTTAGTAAACAAGGGAGATACAGTTCTTTGTGTAATATTTGATGATTTTGATAGATTCTGAACACCTTATCATTGTATAACAAGACAAAATGATGTTTATTGGTAACATGCACTAACTTTAATAGGAACATCTGTTCACTTGCAGATTGATGCAGTTTTCCAATCAGCCAGTCATGCAGTGTGATGCATCAGCTTCAGTTAATGTTCACATCGTATGTCAGCTTGGGGGGGAAACCTCTGAGTGAATTTGACTGTGGCTTTGCTGATCAAAAGCTGCTGTTTTCTATAGAGGCAACTTTTCTTTCTCTGTAGTTCAGGGGTAAATGACTTGACTTGTTCACGACTTAGTCTATGATAACTTATATAACCACAAAAAAAGCATTTCAGGATGAACAACATGGCAAACCATTAAGCTAAATAAGCAAAAGACCACATCAGGTCTCAATCCTGTCAGCTGTTTGCAGCAATCTGAGGTTACAGTTGATACCTGCAGAAACTAGAAAGATGAAAATTAGAACAACATTGCTGCAAATTTCATCTGTCTGGATTTTTTGAGCCTGTGTCCACTCAGCCTCAAATATTTGTTCTTGGTTAACAAGACTGGAACCTGATGTGATCAGAGCAGTTGTAGCCAATCAGCATCAAGATGTTGCCTGTTTTGCATAGTGTGGTGCTTTTCTGCTGGTTATTTGAGTTTGTGCATCCAGCAAGCTTGTATCAGTCTAACCATTCTACTCTGTGCATCTAAAAAAGATGTTTCCACCCACAGAATTGCTACCCTCTTTTACTCTGAATCTCAGCATATTAGCTATTTTCTGAAATACTCACACCACCCACTGTACCGGGGCTCCCCAAACTACAGCCCGCCCCCACATTTGGAACGGCCCTCTGAACAATGCGTGAGACATATATATTTAAAATGAATCTTTTCAAAATATCATATCATATCTGTATTTGCTGTATTTGATAATAAAGGTTGGCTTTAAAAGTAACATTTCCCTGAGTTATTAATGCAGCCTAATTATTTGTTAGATTCACCCATATGCATAAGTAAATAAATGTTTTGATTTCTATAGCAAAAATATATATATATATATAAAAAAAAAAAAAACAATACCCTTTATTTGCCACATATACATTCATTAATTAATAACAGAACTTCAGATAAGTAATCCAGCACCTTAACCACTAAACTACCACTCCCAAAAGATGTCATTTTGATGGTAATAATGCTTCTTTGTCTGTACAGTGCATAACAAAATATATAACTAATCCAGCATTAGAAGGCATATTAAATACATTTAAAATCATAGGGAAATCTCCACTATAATACTGATAGTCACTCCGGACGATGTCATTTACTGTTACAGACCGACCTGCCCCCCATTTAATAAAGGAAAATTTATTTGCTCCTCACAGAAAGAAGTTTGGGGACCCCCTGAACTAAACTATAGGCACTGAGATCACATTAAACAGATTGAACTGAAACTCTTCTCCTGTATCTGCACTCTTTTATACATCACACTGCTGCCACATGGTTGGCTGATTGGCTGAATCATTGTAGAAATGAACAGTGGTAAAGGGGTTTCCTGATAAAGTGGTGTCGATGATATTTCTCGAACAAGCTTCCTGTGTCCTGTATGTAGAGGGATGAGATGACTGTTGAGAAACAGTACAGCGAGGCTATGCAACAAGGTGACACTTTATAATCGATCCTCATCCTCTGTAGCGTTAGATTTCTGATCTGGGACCAAAACAATTCTGTTCAGTGAAGAACGCTGTGCGTGACACGCAGTTTATTGGAAATGCAGTGAGGCCAAGTATTTGTTGAAAATTGTATAAACAGGACAAATGCATGCCATCGCCCTGTCCTTTAAAAAAAAAAACTAATTTCGATTTGTGTTGTTTGCCTCAGTACAGTCTGTGTTTTTTTTATTTTTATTTTTTTATTAATTGGTGTTTGATTTAAAGAGTTTTATTCGCAACTAATCAACTTCATATTGATCAATCTTTGACCCATGTTTTACCTTTTAATCTCCTGTTTTTGAAAGGGGAGTCGCGATTTGTGCACCTAGTATATCTGTAACTATTCTAAAGCCATTCCTATGAAAAAGAAAATACAAATAATGATTATATTCTAACTTTCTGACAGGTGCCAAATTGAACACAGCACCATTTTCTCGTCCTCATGCTATACCTCGTTCAGTTGACCTGTGGACATTGTGTAATGTTTGCATGTTATGATGACATGTGCATGTACAAATATATGTTTGACATATTTTATGTTCGATTCATATGATGGTTCACTGCCTTTTTTTATACAAAATTTTTTGATTAAAAACATTTTTGTGGGAGTAAATTAGAGAAACTCATTGTAGACCTTTTGTGTAAAAGACGTGTTGAACAAAAGAGAAAATTACGTTCAGGCTACGGAAGCATGGAACTAAACTAAAGTTTTTAAGCAGATCAGGCACCACCAGTGTTCATCGTCTGTCTGCTTATTCACCGTTCATTTTCATTTTGTACAACTGAACTGAAAAGAGTAAAAACGAATATACAAAAATACTTAAATAAATAAAAATTTTATTAAAGGACTTCTTTTGGTTTCTTTCACTCATTTAAGGTAAGACTCAACAGGTAGAGTCTGTCAATTTTCCATCTTTATGGATAAATATACATGCATAGCATTTTTTTTCCTGTGGATATTTTGGTTCACGGTGTCCACTACAACCTCTGCTTACACGGCACAATCATGCCATGTCATATTTACCTTAAATACTTATTTTCTGATATATTCCGTATTTGTAAACATTTTCTAGTGTTCTACATGACCTGCATTTATTACATATCGAATATTTGTTAATCTCTAATTAGAAGGATAGCAAACAGTAACCTCTCAGTGTTGTTTATTATTGTAATAAGATCAATTTTCTTTAATGAAATTCAATTTTATACAAAAATATGCAAACTTTTATTAAATAATAGTGCATAGTATTGTATTTAAAAGGTTCTATCTATCTATCTATCTATCTATCTATCTATCTATCTATCTATCT
>JAAIIK010000098.1:3857643-3897417 GCA_014706435.1 Silurus glanis
TCTATCTATCTATCTATCTATCTATCTATCTATCTATCTATCTATCTATCTATCTATCTATCTATCTATCTATCTATCTATCTATCTATCGTCCTCTTCAGAAAACCCTCTTGGTGGGCGGGCCGTTTTTGCGGACACGCCGTTCATTGGTCGAAAACAACAGTGGGCGGGGCTTCTCGATGAGTGCCGCCGACGATTCTTGTGAAGGCGCGCGCTGGCAGCGCGAGGAAAGGTCGCGTGCCTGGGCAGACGCGAAGTCTGTGAGGGTTCAAACGCTGACAGAAAAATTTAATACATTTTTTAAATAAAATACATTTAGTTAGTAAAAAAGAAAAAAATACGACATTAAGGCAATTTTTTTTTTGTGTGTTTGCGTTTTATACAGAATAATTCTAATACGCTTTAAAAATCAATTAAAAACAGTCGCTTTGTCAGGGGATGGAGGTGTTAAATTAGCTACAGTTGCTAATTTTTTAAACATTATTACTTTAATTTTTTCCGCATTGTTAAAAAAAAAAACATTAATTATGCCACTGAAAGCCACATTATTGGCTTTTTTACTTTTTTCTTTGGCTAAATGCGTCAATTGCAATCCAACTGTCCTTCTGCCGACTGAGTGGCCGGAAGTGGAGATGGGCTCAGGGATGCTGCCAGCAGGTAGGAACTCATTCATTAAATACACATACAAATGTAATGTAAGTAGCATTGCTTCATCTTTTCAGAGGAAAGTAGGATGGAAAATGTCGCCAGAAAGTGACCAGATGACGTCATGTATTTATTTGCATATTAAAATAGGCTACATCAACCTTTTTATTGCGTCATGGACCAGTTTCATTTAGTTTTTCATGGACCAGATGCAGGGGATTCAATTATAAATGTAATTATTACATATGCAATTTAAAACTGTTTCATTTATCGATGCATAGAAAAAAAATGAAAAAATACAGGAAATTGACATTGTAATTCCTTTTTTTTTTTTCCTTTTTTTAAATAAAACACATTGCAAACCGCAAAAGTCAATAAAATGGAAATGGAATAATACTTTCGAACATTTTTATTCTTTCTATCTGACCCAAATGATCCTCTGTCTCTGGTGATTGGAGACTCCTGAATTTCATGATTACATGATGAAGACGGATTTCTATAGAATAGAATTGGTTTATAACTTATAGAAAAAAGTAATCATCACATCACAAAACCGATTTGCATACATGTGCAATACTAATAAAATATTTGCTACCAAAATTGCAGACTAAAACTAAAACAACTAAAACCTACCGTATGTATTCTAAATTCAAACGAAATACCTGGAAATATCTGGAAATATAATTATAAAAACATACCTTCAAATAAATAAAATTATACATTAACCTGATTTCATATAAATGCTTTTTGTGTGGGTGATGCAGTTGGTCATGTGACCAGTTTGCACCTGGAATGCACCTTGATGCAATAAGGACGTGTATACACACATGATGCAATAATTATTATTCTCCTAGATTTGATATATTCTTCTTTAAATACTTAAATATTTAAGATGGCGGAAGTCATGATATACATGAACAGAATGAGTTGCTGAATAATTCAACAGCTTAAAAAAAAAGTTACTACTTACATAATTAAATGTGAGGGGGTTTTATAGTTGAAAGTGACGTCTGTTTTGGACATATTTGTGAAAAAAAAAAACTGGTTGCTTTCAGGTGCATTACAATGGCGTCTAATACAGCATTTAGTCACCTTCTTTCCCCCAAATGTACATGTTTATTGTAAAACATAGTGAGCAGATCTAGCACAAACGGTGCATTAATATGAAAACACGTAGACTTTATTCACAAAATCAGTTGACAACATCATAAATTATTGAATTACAATTAATGGATGGTTTTCCTTTTGAGTCTGGTTCCTTTCAAGGTTTCTTCCTCATTCCATCTCAGGGAGTTTTTCCTTGCCATTTGCTTGCACATTAGGGAGACACTTTGAGACTAATTTATAAATGTAAAAATTTATAGTTTGAATTTTTATTTTCTACTTATTTCCGCAAAGCTGATTTGGGACAATGTGCATTGTTAAAAACGCTATATAATTAAACTTGAATTAAGTTGAAGTTTAGATATTATGGTATGCGAGACAAAAAAAAAATGATTGCTGGATTAATCCAGACACCTGGTTACTCCTGAATGATTTCATCACATGCAGTTTAGATTAACATGAGTAGCATAAAAACTCAGCCTGTTCTTAACCATTAGAAACATAATAGTCCCTGAGGAGTCACACTTGATTTATGTGAGGCAACCACTAATTCATGTAGAATTTTACATGTTTACAGTGCAGCTGTAAAACCAGTCGTGTCTAACGAGGGTCAAGCTGTGCTCGAGTTTTCTATCCGCTGAAAGCTGACGTAAAGCACATTCAACCCTGCATGCATCTGAGTCAATTCTTTACGAAGCTTTTGACACATCATGTATCACTGACACTGCAAGGGTTTTGCTTTGAAGCAATCTATCACATCGTATGAGTTATATCAGGTACCGTATATTGCACTGCAGATATGGTACATGTGTGTTTATGGCTGAAATTAATGTATGGCTAAAGTTTTATCGATAATACCAATTAACTTTAAATTTATTCTTTAGGTTGAGTTTGGTTCAGCTACAATATTTTACTGTTGTTTCAGTATTGATATACAGTAGGCATTTCCTACAGGCTACAAAAAATGCACCACCTGTGCTTTAAAATATTGTAATTGCAGTGTAATTTAATTTAAAACATTTAATATTGCTGTCACATCTCAGCAGCTTAGATCAGAGCCATCTGATCCGTTCTATAAAACACATATGATAATCACATCTTTTGCAAATATTTTGGTTTGTTCATAAATAGGCACATGCTATAGAATGAAAGAAGCTCAAATAGTTTCTTCAGTTTTATTGTGTTTGTAAAAATTGGGTCTTGATTAGATTTCTTCATCTCCATCTTCATCGCCTTCTGTATTGAAAAAGTTGTTCAGAAGTTACCCCAAAATGTCTCTGAAGCCCTCTAGTGGTTGGCTGCTGTAGTACGTTTTACCCCACATATACCAAAGCATGGTAAAGAGAGTATAGTGATTGCAGCTTTACCACCTCAGGGTCTGGGCAGCTTGCAATTATTGAGGATGCAGCTACTATCAAGCGGTTTCAAGTAATCACACAATACCATGTCGTCATGTAAACAACTATCAGGCAGTGGCGTCACGCACCACGACATTCATCCAAACACAGGAGTAAATGAACAGAGTGGCTTAAACAAGGATAAATCCGGCCCTCCTCCTTGTGAAGTGACGCAGACCATTCAAGCAAGTCCTCCCGAATTTCTGCATGAAACTGAAAGATCTTTGTATAAAGGAATGGGCTTGAAGACCTTCGAAACACTGCTCACAACAAAGTGTTTGAAGGAGATTTTTGCCATAAAAGCACATGTCCGTAGTCACAATGTCTTTAGATGCTAGAAGTTTCTGCTTTGTTTTTAGTATAGTTGCTGCATTGTTAAATATTATGTTGTTTCATTTTTAGAAAATGTAGGGACTGTATTTCATTTTTGGTATAATCTACCATATTTATGAATGTAATGCAGTCTATGGTTAGCTAGCCAATACTCATAAACCTGTGTATGTAAGATTAACACATTGGATGCCTTTTATTGTGTTATAGGATACAATATTTTTTGAAATCATGTGAGACATGATGTTGGTCTGAGTTTATGAATGAAGTAACCAGTAACAGTTAAAGCTACTCTCAAACGAACATTTGCGTTCCGTATCATAGGTTGATTTTTTTTAAATGTATCTCAAATCATTAAACAGACACGTCAGCTCGGCTTTAAAGCTTGTGCAAATGTTGTCCTTGTGCAATCACTCCTCAAAGTAGAATCTGACCCTGAGTGTTGCCGTACCGTATGATGAGATAAGCTTAACAAAAGCGTTAGTCTGAAATGTCAAAAGTGGCAAATTGGCTCTGGATGGAAAAAGAAACCATTTCCTACTGGGAAGTCTGATATACTTGTTATAGCCTGCACTTCTTGTAAATGCTGTACAGATGGCTATAATGACACGTTGGGGTCGATTTAGTTTCTGTTAGTCTAAACAGTATTGCAGCAGCCATAGTAACATCCTGAAATCATCTGTAGTTATTTGTGTCTCTGTGTCTTTAGTGTTGGTCTCAGATGCATGGTTTTAGCTTCAGTCTCCTTTATGTCTGTTTCTGTTTGTATCTCGCTCTTTAATTCAGTCTTGTTTACTTAAAGAGGGTAAAACAAGCGTACAGAAAATCACTGTAGGAGGATTAGGAGTAGTGCTCGCTGCTGGCACTGAGACAAGGGCAAACCTGTTGTGGGATTTATATAAATAGCACTCTTTAACTATTTGGCACTGATTGCCCCAATGAGAATCCTTAAAACTATAATAATATAGTAATTCATCTTATTAAAAAAATGGAGCGAGGCAGCTGTGACTGGTATAATGACCCCTCCACTCCTGCATGTATTTCATGCCGGATGACATCATGTTTTTGCGAGGTTGTTAAACACACTCGGACTGTTCACAGTTCTCAATGAACATGTTTCTTCTGGCACACACTTGCAAATGTTGACCTGTGACCACCGCTTCTCCACTAACGGTAGCCTGTCGTTGACATAATGACCAAGAATAACTAATCAGAAGTGCTCAAACAGCCCATTCATATTTGTTTTTGACCACTCAATGTGTATAGCTGCATGTTGACCCTTATAGTAATAGGTCTAGAGTCCCGTGTGCATTTCAGTCTGAAAAGCTAACGTTCATTAAAAGATCAAACGTGTCACATCAATTTCAGCACAAGTTTCAGCTACACTCAATTTCTGCTGCTGACCACATGAATGGAACTGGTTTCCAAATACAAATGCATATCTACGTTTTCGATATTGGAAAAAATATTTCGCATCAACCACATGTAGCATTTTAAAACCTACCAGTAAAGAAAAGGTGAAAAGGTTTTTTTTAAAACATTTTTAGGTACACAGACTGTTTTATTTCTGTACAGTAATACTGGCACCTTACCCAGCATGATCTTTGCATGAAGCTAGCCAAGACATGATAACTAAAAAAATACCAAAAAAAAAATACATATACTCTAGTTATATTAATGGTATATTGCTACTGGTGTCTGCTAAATTCCATAAATGTAAATGTACAGTTTATGTAAATATTGCAAGCAGAAAAAAACAACCTAATTTTGGTACTTTTTTTGTCCTCTTTTGTTTCTCGTATTTCGCCAACGAATTTATTCAGTTAAACCCATTAATCAAATGAAATTATTCAAATCAAAACCCAACATCTGTATTAATCCTTTGGTTCACGACAACGTTGTTTGCGTGACTCCAAATTTTGTTTACAACTGTTCAAGTCTAACATTCTAACTTCTTTTGATCACCGCAGATCTTATTTCTTTTCTGTTTTTTTTTTTTTTTTCTTTCTTTCCCACTTTGTGCTCGGGTCATGCTTGTGAACCGTGCACTGAAATTCCTCACAACGGAGTCTTCTGTCAGGACATGTTACCAACCTTAAGCAGTTATTTAGTTTACCTAAGACCCTTATCTAGTTGTCATTTAGTTGTTATTCTGTTCTATCCACCCTTTCACCATTCCATTCTATTCAGCCACACAATTACTGCATAGTCAATGCTGCAGAACACATTTTGTGCACTGATGTTACAAAATGTACATTTACATTTACATTTGCGGCATTTAGCAGACGCCCTTATCCAGAGCGATGTACAAGAGTGCTTTGAGTCTTTAGCAATGAATAAATCTACACTGATACACAAGATTACAAACTTAATATAAATATAACTCTTGAATTCTACAAAGCAAACCTGGAAAGTGCTAATTTTAGTGTTTCAGGAAGAGGTCTTTAATCGTCGCTTGAAGATAGTCAGGGACTCCGCTGTACAGACATCTAGGCGAAGTTCATTCCACCACCAGAACAGAGAAGAGCCTTGAAGTGTACTTACCTCTCATTCTGAGAGAAGGTGGAACCAATCGAGCAGTGCTGGAGGATGGTTTAATGAAGGTTTAATATCTGTCTGAAACTATTCAACCTTCAAACTTTTACACATTGTGTAGTGTTCAAACCTGAAATTCTAATAAAAATAATTGGGATAATGCACTATGGCAAATGTATCATATCATGTAACATATTGGCATTTTGGTTGATTTTCTTATTAATACTTTCCTATCAGCCTCCTCTAGGCAGAGTTATCATTGTGCATTATTCTATTCATTTTTTATAATGGATTTATTGGTGCTCTGTAGGATGTTTTCCAGAACGTTCGTCTCCATCGTAATAATGCTGTTTGCCTTTTACAGACTCCTGGAAATAAACCTCCTGGAACAGGTGTATTTAAACTGAGCACACAAAACCCCACAACTGCACACCGATGGACTAATTATGTAACTTCTAATAGAAATGGCAGCTAGTTTTCACAGCGATAGGGGAGAACATTTATGTAATCGTATTTTTGAAGCATTTGATTGCGTAAGGAGCCCCCTACAAACACATAAATGTTATCGCCTATTTTGTGTCAATTAATAACAGATAATCCCAATGAAATCAGTTTCTAGTTTGCGTACGTCTGAATCCTCTATACGTCTCTTTTTTAGTTTTTTGTTGCTAGAGATTTGTAATTTATCTAGATAAATTGTGTCATGACATTAAAGCTGGCAAAAGAGCGATGATAGAACCTGTCTGGCTTCATGCAAACAATCATCGTACCATCAGACCTCAATTACTGTCACGCTAGGTGAGATCGTGTCATTTAGAAGTCAGTATTGTAGCGTCTGCTGCATGTTCGTGCAAAATACCGTCCGCTTAAGTAAACATGGCTGCCGGCTTTCGCTCAAATTCGCTGACTTAGTCACCATCCCGCCGATTTATTTGTTCTAGTCAATGAATATTGTGGCTAATTAAATTATCCACTTACGCATGACTTTATATGTAGGAATGTGTTATTTCAGTAATTAACACTGAGTGCAATAATAACATTCTTGTAGAAAAAAAACTTTCCTTTCACCCATGACGTAATGTCATTTGGAGAGCGAACTGAAACATGAGGCTTTTAAATGGTTTGTATGTTTTATTCCTAAACGGTTCAGAGTCCGTCATTGGTGTAAGGTTGGAAATAGTTTGGACGCATGTCTTGCCTATGCAGATCGATCCGTCCATATGCATACATTTAATCGCTTAACCCAAAAGGTCAGCTTTGTCACACCATACGAGTCACAAGTTGCAATAAAAGTGCTTTTATATGGCTTGAAACAGCTTCGACAGATCATTTATGACGTTGTCATGTCCTCAGCTTGGCTTCTTGCATGAAAAGTCGAGACCCTAACAAGCACCGAGGGTGCAAAATGGAGTTCTGGTCTGAGATTTTAACTGGTTTTCAGTCATCTGAAACTTTCCTAAGCAAACACAGAGCTTTGCTGCTCAGACAAGGCAGCTGGTATTCATCAGATTTCATTCCTCAAAGCTGAACTAGACATCTGATTAGCATAACATTACAAGTTTTTTTTTCTTTAAGATGACAAGGGTTAGGCAATAGCATGCTAACAGGTATTTTAAATAGGGTATAAAACATGACAGTTTTCATACCCTATAAACCCTATAAACAGTATAAACAGTCTGAGAAAAGCATTTTCTTTTCTCTCGTGAAATTAATTAGATTGCTGTGTCGGGAAAAGATAAACCAGGAGTTATTTAATTGACATTTGCAGATTCTTGCTTTAAAAAAATTATGCTTTGGCCTTCTGCTTTTTCAGCTTTGGTAGTTGTGTTCGGTTGCCTAGTGCCTTTCAGCACTCTTTTTCTTTTTCCAAATGCTTGCACACTTTATAACATGTACTGTAGCCCCAGAGGTCTGCTCAGTGCTAAAGCTGTTTTTCTCATCTGATGCTGAACATTCGTGTTACAAGCACAGATTTCATACTGTACACGACCATGTCACAACTCACAGTGAAGTTAAACACAACCACCGTGTAATACTGCTTTAGACTATAATGTAATAGTGTAATGTATATTTCAGGTGTGAGTACCGCAGGGAAATAGAGTGGACTCCTCCTTTATTTTCTTCTTTCATTGGCAAAGCATTATGTTTAGCCATGTTTAGTGTCAACTTTCACTGGTAATAAAAGTAAAAAAAAAAAACGGTATACGTTCCTACATTGTAACCTGCAGCCGTATTGTCATCCTGCATGGCTAAAGGGACAGTCTTTGAACACATATGCCGATTTTACTGTACCTGTATCCACACGTTTAAAGGAAAATACCTTTCAAAAAGTGTCATTTTTGATTATCCGAGATTAAAGCATGTAACGTTTTTCATCTGCTTATTTTCCATGAGGAAATAACCTGGGCAAATTGGTTTTATGAGCCTGGTGTTTGGTGTGCCAGATGGTGCATGTTCTCAGTCCTGGTTCTTCTCTCGTGTGTGCAAATGGAGAGAGGTTCAGCTCTGTTTCTGCCCTAGAACCTAGTAAAACACACCTCTTACCCTCAGCTTCCTCTTACACACATCTGTTAAATCGCTAACTCGGTTTGACTTCTCAGAGACACGGAAATACTTTGTGATTTTTTTCCACCACTTGATTTTCCTCTAAGGGAATGTCCGGACACATCCATACAATCATATGAAATAATTGGAGGTCTTTTTTTTTTTTGCAAGTTAAGATGTAGACAGTCATAGATCATGCTGATCAGAATGCAACATAGAATGTAATTCTATTACATCAGAATTTAGAGAATTCTAGTTTATAGCCAACACCATGCATTTCACCTCTTCACTATTAGAACTCTATGTCTGTAACCCAGATATCTATAAAATCTGGAGTAAAACTGGCCATCAAAAGGAAAATCCAATTATTATAAACACCAATGACAATTGAATTAATAGCACAGAATGAAACAAGTAAATTCCAGACAAAATATTAAGTAAAAAAAAAATAGCTGTACTGTATAGTATGCAAGTTTTCATAATGCATTACAAAACCATTGGTATTAGTACACTGGCTCAATATACACGGCAAGGCTTTGGATCAGTCACTGGCATCATTTAGGTTTAAGCTTAAATACACAAGTGTGCGGGTTTGTAAATGCATTTCCTGTCTCCTCTGAACCCAATGCTTCGAATATACACAAGGGAGTTAATCAGCTAGGTCCCTTTACAGACTTGCCGACTTTATTTGAAAGGTTTTGTGACTATTCACATCAAATTATATTCACATGGATTTAGTTAGGCTATGCAGATGCTTATGTCCTAGATGATTTGGTAAAACAGCATCTGATACAGCACATCATTTTTTTTATTTTCTTTTTTTTATTATTTAGTACTACATGAGTCTCCCACAATGTTTGTATTGATTATACATTATTTTATCATGCTCTATATTGACTATTTTTAAATAATAATAAAAAAATATATATTTTTTTTGTTTGTTTGCACTCACTTTTAAAATCTACAGTTTAAAAGATCAGCTAAACAAGCACTCATGTGCAATATTAGACTTTTAATTGTCATTTTTCTTAATCCATAAAGTGTGTAAAGATGTTAGTGACATAAATCTTAAAGGATTGATTTAATGTTGCATTTGAGAGGGTGACAATCCATACTGCTCACCTTCCCCTCTAGCAATAATACTGTGAGCCGGAGAGATTTTTGACAGTGCACTGATGTACAGATATTGTACAAAGACGCCTGATCTAAAATTACCGTGTGATTACCTCAATTCCGCCCTACAATAAACCATGGAGTATTTGACCCAGAGCAGTTTCCATCAATGCAACTTTTTTTTTTGTGTGTTTTTCCAGTTAAATGTTGGTTCTTCAGTTCAGGCGTGTGCTGACTGGCTCTCCATCTTCACCTGGAGCTGCTTCTTATAGCAAAGCTCATGAGTGCTTAAAAGGTTTGCTAGGGAGTTAAAGGGCCAAATTGTTTGAGCAAGGACAAAAGGTGTAACAATATAGTATAAAGATTACCATTTATTTTCTTATCCAAGAGAAGGTGATCATATTTTATACTGTAGCACTTTTAAAAAAAATATTTTTTACTTGATGTTGTTGTTGTTTTTTTTTATAGCAGCACAGCTGACAGTAGTTGGCTCCAAGACTAATTAAAAGCAGATTTGTTCAGATGTAGCAAAACTAAAATAATCACTGGTAGAGTCAAGATTTTTGTAAACAGATGCTTATTTAACAATCATGCAGTGGTAAGTAATTTTCCAAAATATTGAACGTTTTAAAGACTTATTTATAGCCTCTCTAACATGTGATCACACACCTGTTTAACCAATAGAGATTCAACAATTGTGAATGTTATCATAAATGCATAAAAGTTGCGACACATTCTTTAATAAACGCAAGAGTGTAAAAGGGGAATAAAATACACCATATGGACGAACGTTTGTGGAAAACTGACCATAAGATTTCTATGTGCGTTCTGAACAGCCTATTTCACATTAAGTTATCATTTGCAGTTATAAAAACCTCCACCCTTCTGGGAAGATACATCAGTTACTGATGTATGGTGAGGAGGCCTTGGATGCAGTCCGCGTTCCAAATCATCCCAAAGGTGTTGAGTAGGATTGAGTTCAGAGCTCTGTAGCAGGCCACTCAAGATCTTTAACTCTAACCTTTGTGCACAAGGGGACTGTCATGCTGGAGCACATTTGGGTCTCCTAGTTCAAGTAAAGGGAATATGTAATGCTACTACATCCAGAGACATCCTATACAAGTGTGTGACTCCAAATTTGCGGTATCATTTTGAGTAAGAACCACATATGGCTGGATAGGTCAGGTGTCCCAATACTTTTGTCCAAATAGTGTACTTTTGCTGCATCAGGGCATATCACACCACCTTTAACACCACAGCCTGTTTTGTTTCTAAGTTTATGTCCTTACTGTTTGTTATATTCAACAATTAAAGATCTTTAACTATTTAAAGATATGTTGCGAAGAGAGCTGTAGAGTAAAGCAGCTTTTTCATTGTATTCCAAAAATATTCCTAGTCAAAAACTCATGACAGTCATACAGTATATATCCATTGTCTCTGATGTGCATCCAGATTCTAGTACCCTATATAGCCATGCCAAACCAACTGTTAAATGTCTGCTTCAACTGTTATTTCAGAGGCGTCTAGGGGAATTATATTGTTTTCTGAAGTCGTATTCTTTTCTATCCCATTTCTTTTACTGTCCAGTGAATTTAGCCAGACCTTGTCTGCTCACTTCCTTACAGGCCCCCGAAGTGAGGACACATAACCCTCGCATAGCATTTTCCAGATGAGAAGTAGTTAAAAGACATGTCTGTTCTGCTTGTCCATGCTTTACCTTGAGGCAATTCCAACGATACCAGTCTGTGCAGATGTATGAGGTAAAGCAGTTATTTGAGCATATTACTGACAAATATCCTAGTTGTTGACAGGAGACAGGAGGTGACAATAATGAAGGTATGTAAAGAATTAAGCCATGTATTTGGTTACTAGCAGATTATCACGGGAGATACGCGAATAAAACCCGTCACATTTTGTCCATCCTGTTTTTTAAAGTCTTAATCCATTCATTCTTAGAGCCGACTGCCGCTCTTTTCTCAACCTCCCTAATTGTGGTAATTGCGGCAGATAATTTACTTAGCTGCTGGCTTTTCTAGCCCATTACAGTAATACGATCCTGACAAGGGAGACTGTTTCTTCTAAAACAGGAAATAGAGTTCAGACGAAGGGGGCTCAGAGCGGAAAACAGGCAGCTGATAATGCCTTTACTTATCACTGGAATTAAGCCATTTTCTATCATTAGAGGGGACAACATAAAGAGCTGAGTAATTAACTCAAAATCCTGTTAACTCAGAAACTCACACCATTAGGTTGAAAAGCTTTAGTATGTATTAATTGTTAATGTTTTTAATTTCTAGAAATGGACTTCATCATATATTTTCAAGAGCCAAACATTTTAGTCAAACATTGTTTCTGAGAACGTTGTTTTCCCTTCCACTGCTCCATTAGGGCTTGTCACAGTGAATCACTGGTCCACATTGTTGATTTTTTTTACACTATACACTGGATGTCCATTCTGATGCAACTCAAGTGCACTGTATATTTCTGGGTTATATGTTAGCCATGAAAAGCATGTATTCATCCGCTAAGGTTACCAGGATCCTTCTTTATGGAGTTATCTAGCTATTTTGATCTAAAGTGCATTAGTTCATTATTAATGAAGTTAATTAAGTAGGATTGCAATAGAGAAGAGCAGGTTTTGTATTATTTAAAAACAGCTGTACAAATATTTTGTTTTTTGTTTCATTGTGTTGGAATCCCTCAAAAGTTAGTCTTAAGTTCAAAAAATATTTGGTATTGTGTGTATATTCTATATAATATATTTTATGTTTAACTTGCTGCCTGGTTTAATAGCAAAGTTTTTATATTGTCCTGTTTGACATGATATATAAAAAAGAGCCAACACTAGAAAGAAGTATCAGGATGGCAACTGGCTTTTGTTTCCATTCACTGTGAAAGTACATATGGATGTAATATGGCCTCTAACATTATACACCTGCCCTCCTCGGACAAACCCTTTAAAAAACCTTTAGTTTTTTTAACCCCAGATCTTCAATGAGGCTGTTAAAGGGACCTGGAGTTCATTCTTTCACAGCCCATCAATCATGCCTGGAAACTCTTCCTGCAACTGACACACAACTGGACTTCTTCTGCTTCAAAGAGCTGGTCTTCAGAAGAGATGTGTTCACATGATTGTCTCCCTTAATCACTATATCAATTACAGTATGAAGTCACTGGGATTTAAACCCAGCCCCTGAGGTTGTGTCCACATAGGTGTTCCAATGAATCAACAGCTGCACAACTTTTATTATCAAGCTGAGGTACCACTGGTTTTAGCTGGATTTCAACAAAACATGCTCTGGCTGGAGGTGCTAGGAATGGTGTTCATTATCTGTGGAAAAAAGATGTTTAAATTGGCTCATTGCTAGTCTGTGTGTGAAATGTTACACCAGAACGTAATTTTATTTTCGAAATAGTGAACACCCCAAATAGTGCTTGAATCGAAGTGCAATGTCAGGGAACCATTTTTTGTCTGAAGTGAGATAACACAGAACACCCTGCATATGCAGTCCATTCCCACAACACCCAAGTAGGCAAATCTAGTTCGAGCGATGCGTCAGCACAACACATATGCAATCCATTGAATGCCAGTGTCATTCAACACCTCCCATAGTACAAGCAGGCAATATCTGACAATATGACCTCTGTGCATAGGTATGACTCTCTTTTAGAGCTAGAGATGTGGAACATGGCATTGCTCAAGAGCAAACTTATCAAATTTACCGCAGATTTAGTTTAGTCATTTCTTTTCTTTTTTTTAATATTTTGTTTGGAATTGTATTCCAATATTACTTGGATTAAACAATTATCTTTACTAGCGGCAGCATTGGAATCAAATCACTTAACCTCAAATCCATGTCCTCTCTCCAGCCAGCAGTCTTCCAATCTAACTACATCACCTTTCTGAGGTCGACAAGCAAATTGCTTATCAAATTATCATTCACTGCTGCCTGGAAGACAAGCTAGCTCACAAGCTTCAACGACCGCAGATGGGAGATAAACTACATGTTGACATTTAGAAAATAATGCTTTTGTTCAATGTTCAATGTTTTTTTTTTTTTTTTTTTTCTCCAAAAGCACCGCAATGCTGCCGAATGGTAAATTTTTCCAAACCAACTTCCTGCGTAGTGGATGCAAATCAAAACCATGGTCTGGTTGTTCATAGGAACTATTTTTTAATAGGCTTAATACTTCACTTCAATGGACAATACCTTCAGAATCAGGAAAAATATGACATTAAAACAGGATACAAACTGTTAGAACAACATGTGTTCAGACTCTAAAACACACTGGAGCCTCTAGTTGTTTACAGGCCTATCTATGTAATACATGTACTGTATGTACATGTCCAAGTCCAAGTTTCATCAAAATTACGGTCTGAAGTGTCTGAGACTAGCTTGATTAATTGTGGTATATGGTTTTAGTGTACTTTAGGTAATTGTGAGCCCTTGGTGGGCATTAGAGCTTGGATTTGTTAGTAATTCTTTGTGTTTATATAGCAGAACTGTTTTGAATGATCAGGGACTCTGCTGTAGGACATACATCATTTTTACACTGGCATTAACAGGGTGCTGGTAGTGTTTGAGTACAGGTAATTTATACAAAAAAACGATTAATCTTTCAATTGGTCAAGTCCCCTTTGTCACAACGTAATATTTGTATGTACAGTAAGTGAATGGTAGTCAGAGTATTATGAACACAAATCCAATTCAAAATATAGGTTACAGATCAATTTCAAGTCGTGAGTTGCTTTAAAATCCAAGGATCAAATATTACATTACTGGCCAGTGGGAAATCCAGTTTCTAGTAATGTACATATGTCTGTTGTTGTATATGAGCTATTATATTCTCTGGTTTATGTTTTCTGATTTAAACCAGTCTTGACTTTCTTCCAGTCTTTATCATGTGCTGCTGCTTTTGCTTTTGATCTCAGAGTTGTCTTTGGTTTCTTATTTATGACCTGCCTGAATGAAGGGATCGACTCTGCTGTGGACTCCATTCTTCACTAACCAGGGGTCAGTGATGGATTCCCCTTCCTACACCATTGAGGGATTATTTCTGAAAGTGGAGTTGATATAAATCTCGTGGATGAACTGAGATTAACATATATATATATATATATATATATATATATATATATATATATATATACTGTAATATGAACATGTCTATATGGCAGAACTGCTGATCAGTGACTCAGCTGTAGGGCATACATCAGTTTGACATTGACATTAATAGGGGTGTGTTTGTGGCTGTTATTCATCTGAAGATGTTTAAGTGCTACAAGGTTGGAAAGACCAAAAAAAAATACAGCAAATGATGCAGTAATTACTAACAGGATACAGTAGAGTCAAAAGCAGTCCCCATCTGTATGAGATTTCTCTGGCTTAAAGACCTGTTTGTCTGCAAAGAGCTTCCACTGGGTACAATCCATCTCATGCCCAACAGATGCAGAACTGTGGAAGTATAACTAAAGTTCTTATCTATATAGCTGTTTTGAGGTGAACCAGTCTGCAGATCACTGTGGTGCACTTTGCTGCTGCAACTATACTTGTGAATCCCATCATCTGCTTCAATACACACTTTACATTAGCATGGTCAAAAATATGTATTACTAGCTGAAAGTACCCGTGCTTCGCTACGGAAGGCAGAACGCTAAGCAATATGGCAATAAGCAGTAAGCACTGAGCAGGACTGGATGATCAGAGATCAGAACGTAACGTCAACAAATAACGTACTACCCCTTTGTAGTACCGATACAGGGCAAACTACTTTGAAAATAATTTTTATTGTGCATCTAACATCTAATAAGAAACAATGTAGTAAGTTTCATTAGGATCCGTACTGTTATTTCGAAGAGTTTACAATGCGTGAGAAATCGCGTTTTTCGCGAGTTAGCCGCGATCCAGGGCGAATTTTTCAAAACCCTTTCTTAGTGAGCACCTAAGACCCAAGAGGAAGGTATGTTCCAAATTTCATTGCAATCCGTGCAGTGGTTTTTGAGATTTCGTGATGAGTGAGTGAGTCAGTCATTGGTATTTGAGCTTTATATATATCGCGATTTGAATTAATTAGCTTGCTTGAATGTAGGTATGTTGAAGAACTGACCAAACTAAAAATATGTAAGCGCCATATTACTCAGTTACTAGTATGACACTCAATCAATTCATAGTTATATGTTATAAATTCTTTTTTTTTTTTTTTTAAGATTACAAATACAATATGCAACCTCAGACTCTTTAGGGCTGTCAGCAAGATCACCATTGTTTTGTTTAATTACAAGCCATTACAAGGTTTGAGCACATGTCAACATTAAGTCCAAATAAAAGCCAGACTGTGAAAAAAACTTTGTTGACTTTACACTTTAATTTCACTGATGCATGATGCATTACATCCTGGCAAATCTTGCACATTATTTGTACAAACTCAAATTAATCAAACATGGCAGTGGCAGTTAATCTTAAACAATACAGCCATACAACCATACAACTCTAATTCTACTTGCAAATTTATATTCATATTATGTAAATTAAAAAATGACATATTTGTATATGCATGCCATTTCCTACTTAAGTATCATTAAATATAATATTACCTTAAATTTGCTAACTATTTTAGGCTAGTTCGATTTCCTGGCAACGAAAACATGACTGCATATACAGGCAGCACATAGACGTTTTCACTCGCCCAGTGAACTAGCAGATTGATTTATTTTTTGTCAGCTTTGTTCATGATTTGTGTTTACTTTGCTCATGTCAACTTTCAGTACACTAGACTGGAAGTCCAAGACAACATTTAGGAATGAATTGATTGAAGTATACTTACAAAAGAGAAATATGCTGAAGAAATGCTGTAGGATTTTGTTAATGTTTGGGTTTTTTCCATATTGATGTACCTATAGAAAGTGTTTAGAGACACCATGTGCGCAGGTGTTGTCTTTTCCATTTTTACAAGTATATTGAATGTCCGTGTGTTATTTTTATCCACGCTTTACTGAAACCCAGTGCACAGTGCGTATATGCGCAGAGGAAGGCTGCTAGCAGACATGATGTGTCTGCAAGGAATGTTCTACTTGGCGTATAGTATGCTTTCCCAGGCTGCTGCACAGGACCACTCAAGAATGCTTGACTAATATAAAAAAAAAGTCAACAAAAGCCCCACAGTTCCTTTTCTGATGCTTTGCATGACCTAGGTGTCACAAAGAAACTTTGAGCATGCACTTTTTTGTTTCGAAACACAGACCAACCCTGGACTTGCCCTCGGGTCGGAGTGAAGGTGTATAAACAAACGCGCTTCCAATAAACAGCTTCAGGTGTCAAGTTTTTCGTCGCTTGCGTTGTCAGTTCTGTGTCCGTTTTGTTTCAGAGTAGAAAAAAGCACCTCAGTTTGTTTCTTTCAGGGAAAAATAAATCTTTAAAATCTTTCTTTTGTGCTTTAAAAAAAATCATCTTCTTTCTTTCTGGCTTGTCTGTTAGCATTCTTTTTTTTTTTAAAGGATTTATACATAAACCAGTTCATGCATCTTTTAGATTAGAAATAACAACCAAGCATTTAGAGTTAAGGTCCTTGCTGAAGGGCGACACAACAAAACAATACTTTTCTTTCATTTATTTACTAAGCAAATGCATTTTCTTTTATTTTATAAATTGTCGATTCAGCTACAGAAAATTCAGAAACCTGTGTAAAGACTTCCTCTAATTTCTTCCTCAAATTTACTTTATTTTTTATTAGGAACATGCACACACCTCTTTAGTCATGCCATTATTCTATGAGTCAATCTTGCTGCAGAATACAGTGCCTGATTTAAGAGCTTCGGGTTTATATCAGATATCACACCGAGGGAAAATAATGTGATCTCACACACCCAGGAAGCAGGTGAAAGCAGAAAAAAGACCGGTGATGTAAACTCTAGAGTGCGGTGTGTGTGGGATGGAAATTCCTTCCTAAACAATGAACAGAAATGTCAATGTAAAGTCTTGTAAACATTATAGGAGCAGTTCTGCATCTGAAACCCCTTCCACAGGGTGCAAATCATGTTCATGTTCTGTTCTGCTCAGCTAGATCACTTTATATCCTTTTTCTTTTTAACCAACAGACAAATGACAGGCTTTAAATTATATACCTTGTTTTATGCCAGAGAAAGAGAGTGTGTGTTCTGTGGAAAGTAATCCATTGACATAAGAAGAAAAACACACCTAAGCATGAATGTCAATGAAGTGTAAATGTAAACTGTGCGTGTTGTAATCAGAACCCTCTCTAAAAACTTGAACTTTCTGTTAGTCGAGCGGCATGGCACAGAAATTGCCACCCCAGTGAGAAACCCACACCCATCTGTCAGGCTTGGCAGGTGTGTTTTCTGCTCTTGCTGTTCTGTTTATGCAGAGTGGCTCTATTCTGGATTAAATGCAGCTTTCTTGACAGCACCTGGGAGGCCGCGTCAGGTTTTTTATCACCCTGCCCTGCTTGAGCACAGTGTGTTCTGGTGTCATAAGTATGCATGCACTCTTTTATATAAACTCCTATTGTCAACCTATTGTGTCTGGAAATGGTCTGATATAATGGCTGTTTCCATTGAGCGTGATTCTGAAAAATGCGGGTTTCACTTTAATAAGGGTTCTGAACCCCATTTCTCTTTTATTAAAGTGATTGTAAAGTGCATTACACATAAGCCCTAACATGACATAAGGACCCGTGCACAAATGAATTCTAAGGGGCCTACGTGGAACTGTCCCCACTGTTTAATCTAACAGCAATTATAGGCTCTAATCTTTTATCTGTACCTGAGTTTACTCTGAAAACAGATGTTGCCAGTATTTTTTTATACTGTTGTGTTAACTTGTGATTTAAGCTACCTCAGGCAAGGATTCAAAGTCGTCATACATTTCCATGGTCCCCGGATTATCCATGTTGTTAAACCTATGTTTCTCTCTTTCTTTTCTCTCTGTAGAAAGCATCAATCTTCTTGATCAGCTATGGCAGGTGGCCAACAGCAGTAATGCCTCTGTAGCTCTAGAAGAACAGAGATGTCCAGTGCTGCATGTAGGGCAGTACTCCACTCTTTCCCTGCCCTTACGCCAAGTGTTTCGCAATAGGTAAAATGCAGTAAGCTTGCTCTCACCGTATACCATATCTCTTATTCAATTAATTAAGTTAATTTAATTTGCTTTATAAAGAAATGTGCTTAGCAATACACTGTAAAAAACTGTAAAATCATATTTCACAATACAGTACAATACTTACAGGGAGCTAATTGTTTTATAATTATTATAATTATTAATGATACTGTACATCTCTTTACTTTAAAATAAATTGTCCAATGAAAATGCATGAAAATTTATATAATTAGTCAGACCTTCAAAAGTCTATTCTTGGGATGTAAATTAATTTATGATGTAGTTCTTCTACAGTGTAGTGCAAAATCTCTATTTATTGCATTATTGGTTTGATGTTTGTTTCCAGATTCGATAACGAGTTCAGCCTGCTGCTGGAGCTCCGCAGTTCTCAGCCTGAAGACCGTAGCCTCTTTACATTCCTCTGCCCAGACGGTCACATCATCCTTCAGATCCGCACCAGTGCCCACTCTTTCACCTTTATCAGCACACAGCAGCGCCATTATGAGTCAGTTTCATCTTCTTCTCTCTCTCTCACACACACACACACACACACACACACACACACACAAGCATGCTGTAGTTGGGTAAAAACTGCAAAAATGCTCTCCAGAGAAGATAGAGGAGTGTTGAGAGGTTGTACGACTCTTCAAAAGGAAGTGAAGAGACTTGATAAGGAATCTTGGGACAAAAGTCAACATAGTGAACGAATTAGCATGTTAGTAAAAATGTGTCCTGGTCTTATGTAAGTACTTTAGAGAAAAGCTTTAAAATTGTCAGCACAGTGCCATTGCAGCATTTGAATTGGAATGCCAGACCCCACATTGATTATCCCTCTAAGAAAATGGCAGTTGGTTGAGCATTTCTCACTTATTTAAGATTAAAAGTATTTACATGAATGTTGTTTTAATCGATCATTAAATAGTAAACAGGTAGTCTCCGAGTTACGATGGTTCTAATTACGATTTTTCGATCTTATAATGACGACAACGAAACGACAAAATGAAAAATTATTACATTTTTGCACTGCAGGAGGCAAAAATGTCTCGATGTTAAAGCATGCATTTTGTGTGTGTGTGTAAAAATCCCAATTTTATCTCATGTTCATCTCCTTTTTATCTGCGTCGCCAGACACTGAAACACTCGTTTGTCCATGCGCCCGCTGTCACATACATCCGTTTATACATTGCGGTATTGTAATTTGGCCTGTTTTGCTAAATTATTGCTACCATATACTGATCACCGTTTTTTTAAATTCCTGCGCCTTGTCTTGACTTACGATATTTCAAATTATGATAGGGTCATTGTAACACATCTCCATTGTTACTCAAGGAATACCTGTATTAATATCCTCAGTATGTTTTTAAATGTGGTCCAACATGTGTATTTGCTACATTATCATAATTGGATATTATATAATATAATAGATAATAGATTATTATTAGATAATATTCCAAATACATATGTAGGACCACAATTGTAATACATGGTTATATGAATTTTAGTTCATAATGTCTGATTTATTTTAGGTTTCCTGTAGCCGTGTTGTCTGATGGGAATTGGCATCGAGTGGCAGTGAGTGTGTCGACAGGCCGGCTTGCGCTGTATGTGGACTGCACCATGGTGGAAAGTGTAGACTGGGCCTACAAGGAGGGTCTGGAAATCACCACTGATGGGCTCATCATTCTGGGAGGAATCATCGAGGGCTTTGAAATACCATTTGAGGTAAAACATCAGTTTTTTTTAAATACTTTGGTTTATTACATCCAAGATGTAATTAAACTGTAATTATTTGCAACAGAGCAAAGCAATGCGGAAAGGTGTCTTCAACCCACTCGATAGTTAAGTGGAAATCAGTCATGTAATGTATCCTGCCTTTCTCCACCACACGCATTATAAAGACATTTCCAGACAACAATGAATTATGAAAGAAATACACGTACCTGTGCCATTAGGGACTTTAGGAACATCTGTAGTTGCACTTATCTTACAGCATGAGGCATTTTCCATTATCTAATCGCCCTTGAAAATCCTATGTTTTTACTCTTTTAAGCATTATTAGGATTATAGTTTTAATATAAAAATATAATACAAATATAAGAAGTCATATTATCTTGATTTGCACATGCAGCTTTGATTTTTACATAATATGAACAGTACAATGGAATGACATACATTGAATGTTATACCCCAAATGAGTTCACGGAGCAGCAGACTTCTCTTAACGCGTTTTTTTTTTTACATTCGTTTATTTAAAAGCGAATGTTCAAGAATTCACGGGAATATATGGGAATTAATGAGAATTATTCAGAATAAAGTGGGAATTTCGAAAATTGCAGATTAACCTATAACAGGGAACTTAAATGTAGTTAAAATCTTGCAGGATAATTTTGGTTAAAACAACCAGATTTAATGCAATTTTAGTTAGATTTTTTTAATTAGACTGCTATCAACCATTCCTCCACAACATAACACAGATCATTGATTTAATCCTGCACACATATAATGTCCAAACATGTCCATCTTGGCGAGTATTCACGTAAATAACATAAATATTACTTAAGTTTATGTTTCAACCTTCCATGTGCTGTGTGTGAGAAATGAAAAAATTTCATTTCTAATATCTGTAATATCTGCATGCATTTCACCTTATGACCAAACCAAATGTATTTTATGTTTGTTTATGATACAGTTCACTTAAATTCACATAAATTTAGGGTAAGTTTTTAACTTGGAATATATCCAAAATTTCCTAGATGAAATGCAAGTTTCCAGAAATTTATCAGAAATTTTCGGCCCCTTTGTAACCGTACTCAAGAGTGAAAGCTGTTTTTTGATGCAGAGGAAGTGTAGGGAGTTAATCACAGGGGTTTGCTTATGAATGAATGAATGAATGAATGAATGAATGAATGAATGAATCAGACTAAATATTTGATGAAATATTTAGATGTGTCAGCTAGTAGTGGGTCTAGAGAAATGTGTCTATATCTGATATATTTAAGTATCCTAATTGAGGAGCAGCTGGCTAGGATGGAGCTCCAGGTGGATTATTTTGGAAACATAACCACCATTAGAGATTAATGGTTGAATGCTACATTTGAGTGAAGGATGAAATATCTTAATGGCAGTTAGGGAAAAATATTTGGACAGACGCAGACAAGGTCAATGTATGAAAATGAAAGTTAATGCTGCATGAAGTCTAGGTAATGCCTGTTAGGATGATCTCATACAGTGCCTTGCCTAAAAAGCCTAATCATTAACCGTTTAAACATCGATCTCGCTGGCAAAGTGAAGGCACGTTCGCTGTGATTTAAGAATCCACTCTCATTTGTGTGTGTTTGTTTGATATGCCTAGGGCGACCTGAAACAGGTGATGTTCATCATGGGAGAGCCAGATGCAGCCCGAGATCAGTGCGAAGCGTATTTACCTCGATGCGATGGAGCTGCTCAGAATCCCCAACGCTTCCCACACTCTCTAATTCCAGATGTGAGGCAGCTACAAAGTCTTTTTTCATTCATACTTTCTTCGTTGGATCCAACTAGGTCTCAATCATGATTTCATAATTCTGCTCTCTGTAGATGCCAAAATTACATGACATTTACGTTTGCATTGCACCTTAAATATCTGTAGTACCTTCTAGCAACAGAATGTAGGAACACAACATGCTATATAATACAGCAATTAAACATTTTGCCCTCAGGAAATCAGTCGTCTTAATGGGACAGATAGGATTGGGTCAGAATGTAAAGCATTTTGAGGGAAAGCTGTTCTCATCATTTAACCAGCAGCTCACATTCAAGCCACTGGCAATGTAACTCACAGACATGCAGGGGCTCTTCTGTTTTTTTGGGTGTTTCCACTTTTATGTCTAATGTCTAACTTTTTGCCCATTTCAGGAGCTTTTGCTGTCCTCGAACGACTTAGAGGATTTACTGGAGAGTTCTGATGCGAGGGATATGGATATGATCCGCACAGAAATGAGTGTAAGAAGTGATTTTCCTCCATCCTGTCACTGCTAATGGGCCACTGGTCTATGCATGTAATCCAAACCGTTTTAGTGGAGACAGGTTGAAAAAGTTGCTGCTATTTTCCCTTGTTTTAATCTCCACAAACACGGGACCGAGTCATTAGCTTAGGGTTTGTATTTATTTTTTAAACTGAAAGGGCAAGTCGAATTTGGCAAAATAGATGATGATTCATTTTGGGATTTCCCTTCTGTCTTCAGCTTTAAACAAACAGGGCGTGGCCTGTGCGATTGACTTTGCTCCTAAAAAAAAAATATCAAGTAAATATATAGTATTGTTATTTCTTATGGAAACTGAATCAGTGTTGAGAAAGTACAAGACTCAGAAATCAAGCAATGTAATACGTTTAAACATTTACAACGAAATAAGGCGTTGCTTATTTGATTGCCTCATACCAATTTTTTTATACTTGTATTGGTTTCTCTGTTTTGTTACCAATCTGTAACTAATTCAACAATTCCATATGTTTAATCTGCAGCAATCGCATTATAACTTTCTCCTGGTTTCACCGCAATGGCTCTAAGAGAGATCAGATGTATGTTAATGCATATGTACATTACATGCAGCATACATGCAGTATTCTCTTTGATCCAGCTCTACGTTCTGTAGAAGTAGTTATTCATGGATCCAATATACCATCTAATGCAGAGCCAAGTAAAATAAATTTCAGACTGTGTATGTATGCATCTAAGCTCCTCAGCCATCATCTGGGTTTAATTAAGCAATGTCAAAGTTCCTGGCTTCAAGAGGGTAAAATAATCAGAGCCTCTTCAAATCTTTTTTTACAGAAACCCTTTTTTAGACTCTCGTGGCACAACCATTTGAATTTCGAGAGCTTTTGTTGTGGTGGCAGTCTTTCATGTTCACCGCACTTTCAGACACTTGTTTCCTTTACACATGCTCCCAGTGGAACAGCAATGCTCCACACTGCTATAATTAATCACCAAACGCTGGCATGCCTCGCACCATGTTACACACGAGGGTTAAAGGTAAATACTTAATTAGCTTTTCTTTCCACAGGCCAGAGTGGGGGGCATTCTTGAGTGAGGCCCAGTTCTTAGTAGGGTATATTAGAGCGCAAAACATGATGAAAGGAAATTCATGCAGAAGATAGAGTTGTTTTTATATTTTACCCATCACAAAGAGCATTGAGAACTTTCTCGTGCAGGCCAAAGACCTTCCAACACAGTTACAAAGTGACATATAATGCAGTACTTGCAATTGTATTTCTAAAATAGACATTTTTCCTGTTCTTCTTCATGGTTCTTCTTCACTCCTTTATATGTCAGACCATGTGGAGTTATTTGCTGGTACAGGTAACTGGAGATAGTCTCCTCTTATATACAAATTTAAATATACATAACATTGTGACAACTGCTTTTTCCCAACCCCCAACAGGCCTGTTCTATGTTAATCTACCAAAGGTGAATGGTTTTCTGATAGCTTTCTAATGGCATAGTTTTCTCATGCTAAGTTAGCAGGACTTCAGCTCATATGCAGCTCTGGGGCTTGAGTCACACACCTGACCTCTTGTTTGCTTTAATTTTTGTCAGATTTCCCAATTTAGCATTTTTATTCCAACCAATCAAAAGTGATTCATTCCACCGTGTTAATCAGTTCACATTCCCAGCCTTCAGTTAGCGATCATATGGGGGCCCTGATTGGTTTGAATAGAAGCTTTCAGCCACCTGAAACCTTTTTGAATAAGAATGAAGATCCGTTATCTAATAGGCTGCAATGTCTGACGTGCAGTATTGTTGATGCTTGCATGAGGCAGCGAGTATTTGTAAAAACGTAAGATAAAAAGTCATTGAACACACTATTTCGGGCATATTTAAAGTAGAGCACATATTTTTATGTTTAGCTTTTATCTCAGCTTGTCCCAGAATAAGATCTGTAAAGATAAATAAAAATTTTTTTCTTTTTATTACAAGTCAATTTCTTTACATAAATACAACCCCTTATACTATCGTCCAGATATTTCAAATTTCCCTTAATCCAAGAAATGATCTATACCACTGTATTGAATCCAATATGCACTTTATGTATATATTTAATGTGAAAAAGAAAATAAAAAAAAATAACAGTATAAGAGTATCTGAATATATTCAGTTAAAACTGAAGCCTATCGGTTAATACTCAGGCCTGCTGATCAGAAAGTTGTGGGGTTCAAGTCACAGAACAGACAAGCTGCCATTGTTGGCCCCCTGAGCAACAGTCTTAACTGTATCTGCTCCAGGGGCACCATATCTTAGCTGACCCTTCACTTTGACCCCAATTTCCTAACAAGCTGGGATATGCAAAGAAAGAATTTTACTGTGCTGTAATGTATATGTGGCAAAATCTTCATTTGCATTCCCTTTCATACAATTTCACAAAGCATGACTTCTGTAAGTTCCTTTTTTGTTCTGGTATTCCTGATATCAGGTAGGTATCAGTATTAGTATTTGTCTGTGGTAGACTGGCTTAAATATAGCATACAATTGTAAAGCAAAGCATTGCCTTCCAAAGTTTCTGGAAAGCTACTCACCTATTTCTTTGCTGACCTTCATCTCAGCCTTCTCATCACTGGGTACATTGCTGACCATGTGCTTCAATCCCTGTCCTCATGACCTAATTTACTGACCCATTCATGAAGATGAAGAGGAAAGCAAACTGGACTAGACCTCATTCTACACTTGGGAAACCCACAGGGAAAATGGGAAAATACATACAGTACAGATGATGTCACCTACATAAGGATGGGTTCCCCTTTTGAGTCTGGTTCCTCTCAAGGTTTCTTCCTCATGTCATCTAAGAGAGTTTTTCCATGCCACAGTTGCCCCCCAGGCTGCTCATCAGGGATAAATACACACCATTCACCTTAACTCTTAAAATTCTCTAAAGCTGCTTTGAGACAATGTCTGTTGTGAAAAGCGCTATAGAAATAAACTTGACTAGACTTGACTTGACATGACCATAGTACAGTAGCAGTAACATCTCAAGATCAAATCAGCAGCACCCGGGAAGTACCAACACTTCCTACTGCATCACAGTGCCACCTAAAAGAATTTGCTGCATACATATATTGCATATGGTGCAGCAGGTTGTATTGGATATCAGGATATTAACATTGGTATTATTTGCTAATGTAAAAAATCTGCCTACATAAAAGTGAGATTTATGTCCTTTGTTAAAGCCCATGGCACTTTAAAATAACTGACAAAGTATAAAGAGCAAGTTAAGGCACAACTCTTCCAAACAACAGACTTCTTATAGGGCACGCATACTATTCATTCTTTACAGTGACCCCAGAAACGGTTACGTAATTAAACCTGCGTTAAAATATTAATAAAAAACCTGTGTTAATTGTTCGTTCCACTTTCCCTGAAATCTCGGGTAATTAATGTTCTTGGCAAAGCTCAAAGCTCAAAAATGTATAATTAACCTTTCCAAAAGTGTGATTTACTACAGGTGGCTCAAAGTAGCTCTGTAAATCACGTAAAGTCAGTTGAATATGTCTGAAACATGCAAGTAGAGATGTGTTGGTGGACTTTCTTCACTTTTTATTCATTCTCTTTCTTATTTCTGTCTCGTTGTTTTCTTTCGACTCTGGGTGTGTGTAAAAAATTTTAAGGCACTTAAAGGATGATTGATTACATTTAAAAAAGAAAAATGCATCAAAAAAATTTATTCCGAATATCTGAAAGCAATTATTTCTATTGGACATGCCAATTGGGATCTCACTATCCCAAAATTGTGAGTTGTGTACAGTGTATACTATTCATTCTAGCAAGAGAATTCCAGTAAAAATACTGTTGTGTTTTTTTAACAATCGTTCCTGCTATAGCCAACGGCGTAAATGATTTACTAACTTTTGTTTAAACGTGCTGTAGGTCTCAAGGCTCTGCAATTTTAGTTTTCTAAATGGCCTATTAAAATGTTCCTGTTGTTTTCCTATTTAATAAATCTCCGATTCTTATTGTCTGTTTTTTTTTTTTTTTTTCATTGCATTTTGGGAAGTATCTTTCAATTAGAGCCAAAAAAACTTTATAACAAAAGAACATTCATTTATAACATTTTGAAAGAATTAGATTCAGTCCACTTGGTGGTCTAGTGATGTGCTGAAATGATTCAAACCAGTTCTGTTGGCATTAAAAATAATGTGAATTCAACTTTATTGTATTGATTTTATAGAAATGTCTGTTTTGCTGCACTGAGGATAAAAAAAAAAACCTGCTCATGGTAGGATTTATTACATGGTGTCACATTGTCTTTAGATTTTGTCACATTTCTGTCATTATCAGAAACAGACCGGCAAATGTACTGTAACGCATAGAAAAAAAGTAAGTAGGAAAGCGGCAACATTGTTATTCTTCGAAGCAAAAGCAGAATTACTGTACGCTATTTTAAATGAAGTTCTCTCTCAGGCCTGTCTGTAAATCAGTTTTCAAATTTGCACCTCTTTTCTCGCTTGTTGATCATCAGAGCATTATGGCATATTATCGTTTTTTGGATATTGATGGCACCAAAACCAAACGTTATTTGAGGAATTCCAGTTTTCCTGTATCCTCCAGAGCAATTTCTCACTATGACCCCGTCTCAACCCTCTATGCATCATAGGGGCCAGAGTTCATGAGAGTTTAACTGACCTTCCATGTTTGCCTCTTTGACCTTGATCTAGTGACCAACAGAAGGTGTTAGAAGCTTTCTGTTCAGGAAGAAACATTGGTCCACCTGCCTGTTAAGATTCTCAATCATCCGAGGTGCGATTATCTGGAAGACCTATGATCTAAATACATGTTTTGGGAGGTAACAAGAGAACCCAGAGGAAACTTCCATGGAAACAGTCAGAACATGCACAGGATCTCCTCATGCACAGTAATCCAGACAATCATACATTGCATGCTATTAGCTTCAAACTATGCTAAGGAGGTTGATGTTCAACATGAGCATAATGTGATATTATGAAGCACAGAACATTCTTTATGATTAGATATAAATCCAGAAGTTTTCTAGATCAAATGAATTACTGTAGAAAAGGATGAGACTTGCATGATTGCACTGTAAAGTCTTTAAAGTCACAAGAAACACCGAACAGACGTAGAGCATCAGGTTAAATCAGTCATGTGTGTGTGCTTGACTGTGGGGGGTAGATGAATGATATCAGTGGGTGTGAGAATGTGCACTTTGTGAGTAAAACCGATCTCACCTCCTCAGAGTACGTTCAGTTGTGAATTGTGATGTGACAGCGCAGTTTGAGCTCCAATGGTTTTTAGTGTGTGCGTGTAGTCATGAGGATTTGGCTGTGCCTAGTAGGATGGATTCTGCTGGACCTACAGGGTCAGGGACTTGCAAGATGCCAGGGTCAGAGAAATGGCTTGCAAAAGGTACGGTTCTTTATGATTATGTATATTGACTCGCTTTGTGGATGTATATGATCTTGCAGTAAGACAAGAAGGTATACTGAACAATCTTTAGTATTTTTCACAAGAAAAAAATCAAAGACGTACATAATCTTTTTTTTTTTTTTTTTTTTTTGCTTTTGTGAACAGTGAATGAGCATAGCAGTGGTTTGAGTTTATTTTTTGTTTTTTCGTTTATTTGTTTATTTAAAAAAAACTACAGCACTTATATAATTTAAACAACAAACATATGTTAAAATTTTATTGTTTTTGCCATATGAACAAGTCCATACTGTATTAGCATGCATCTTTTTTCGTTATGATAAACATTTGCATTTTTTTAACACAGCAAGTTTCGTCTATGTTTTGCATCAGTCACCTTGCAAGTCACTGGCAGTTAAATTGAACATACCACTGTCTATAAGGTGAAATTACAAAACTTTTATACGCCTCTTTTCAAGTCAGAACAGCCTATTTAGTGTATGTACCTGTATAAGAACTGTGTTGGACGTGAATGAGGCTCAAAAAAGCTCCTTATCTGATTCTTCACTTAAAGTCTAACATACGTCGACTGCCTTTTGACTTGCCCCGAACATATATCATATCCCTGATACCTGCTCAGAAATGGTTTCTTGGCATGTCTCACTGTGTGTCTTTTGTAGCCTGCAGGCCTTTAACATGTCCGGGGTAACTCCTTGCGTTTTTTTTTTCCCCCAGAAATCCATCTTTCAGCTTTTGAACTTATCATTATGATGACATCAAGCTTTGTCAGCAAGATTTGTCATATTCAGAACAAAACAAATGCAATATGCCAATTAATCATTGTTGAGTATTACTAAAAGATCAAGAGTTTGGGGTTTTTCCCCTTAACACATACATTAAACTATATGGACAAATGTATTGGGACACCTGACCTTTCCTGGTCTTCTCCAAACTGTTACCACAAAGTTGGAGGCACACAATTGTATAGGATGTCTTTGGATGCGGTATAATAAAAATTTGCGTTCACTTGAACTTGGAAACCCAGACCTGTTCCAGCATGGTAACGCACAAAGCGAGCTCCATGAAGATGTGGTTGACATAGTTTGGAGAGGAAGATCTTGAGCGGCCTGCTATACAGCTCTGATCTCAACCCTACTAAACACCTTAAAAAATTGGGATAAATTGGAACACTGCACCCCAGGCCTCTTCACCCGACATTAGTACCTGACTTTACACCCTTGTGGCTGATGTTCATAGGCACCCTCCAAAATCTCGTAGAACATCTTTCCAGAAAAGTGGAGTGAATTATTAGAGCAAATTGGGACTAAATGTGGAACGCGATGCTCAAAAACATACACATGCCAAATTTATGACCGGGTGTCCACAAACATTTAGCAATATAGTGTACAAATGTTCTGTGAGTTTGCTTACTTTTAAATGTTAAAATTGTTTGGCTTAAAGACTGTTATTTGTATAATATAGCAGGTGTTTCAGTAATTGAGGAGGTGCTTGCCCCCTGGTGGAAGACTAGGAAATTACTCTCAGTGGCAGGTAAAGAAATTGGTCACCTACGGGTGAGTGGTCAGATATTTGGCTTCCCTGGCAAACCATCAGAAGGATTTCAGGTGCACTGTATCCTTTGAGATAAGCTGGCCAACAGCCCAATGCAGGTCTTTGGAGATTGAGCGATTGCTTATCAGGCTACATTCAGGACCAAGCTCCTGAAAGAGCTATTGTTATTGCTAGCAGTGGAGCATAGTTATGCTTCTGCTCATGCTTAATAGGAATTATTAATGGGAAATCATGCTGAAACAACAGCAATAATAACAGTACCTGCACTAATTATTTCAGTCCAGCAGAAATAAACTAGTTGAAAACTCGTGTGTTAAGGAATCTGTCCCGTGGCACTGAGCTGCATTGTAACATTAGTGAGCAGATCCAAAATACATTCACTGAGCCACAAAATTAAATACATTCTTCTTTAGTCTGTTATGCTGATCACAGTTCAAGAAAAGACTCTGGTGGTTCTTATTTCCTACGCTTCATTTTAAAACGAGGCAGCGCAACATCTGCTGCGCAGGTTCCCAGGTCCTGCTGAGCTACACCTCTAGAGACAGGATTTTCTAGTGCACCTCCAGGCCAAGGACTGTGTGTTTGTAGAGCTCTTCAAGATGGTTTGCATGAGTAATGGGAAAACTCACTAACTGCATTAGAGAACAGTAATCTGTATTTTGTCTTTGTTGATGGTTTTAGCTTTACATACCAAAGTCATCATGGTTACTGTACTGTAGCTTTAGTCAACCAATTTGCCCTGAGCAAATTCCTCCTGAATGCAAATAAGTCATCCAACGTTGTCGATGGCACCAGTCATTCAGCTCAGTGATATCATGAAGGCACCAATGGGCCAAAATATGTCAAAAAGTGTTTTGTTTTATCATACAAAATGCTGCAATGAAACTATGTATTTATACTTTATAGGTAGTGTCTTTTTTTCACATTTATGGCTTTTAAAAGTAGGAATGCAAAAAGGCTGGTAAGGGAACAGCTGTTTTAAGTGATAATTAGAGCTAAATTGTTTCATTGACTTTCCATATGAGATTATGTCATACACAGTGGTCTTCGTTACCGCACTTAAGTAGCTTTTTTCACGTATCTGTACTTTAGCAAGTATTTCCTTTTAGGAAATTTCACTACTTTTAAAAGTCAAATATCTGACTTTTTACTCAACTACATTTTGCAAAATCAGTCGTTCTTTTTTATTTGAGTGGATAAAAACTGGTCAGGCACGCAGCAAGCAACCAATCAGGGTCGAGCGCACACTCTGTTTTGAACTTCTTTTGATAGACGCTTGGTGGTATCTATTTAGCACTTTTTAGGAACTATTAGGAACTAATATTAGGAACTATTTAGGAACATTATTGCCATAATAAATAATAATACTTATTGATAAAAAATAGTACTTCGTCCACCACAGAGCTCATACAGTAAGAACATATGATCCATATATGTGAACCATAGCCAGTATACCATTAAGCAGTAACCTTATTTCTCATTGTGGATTTCTGCTACATCACTGTTCATATGTAGTTCATGTATGTAGTTTTCTGAGCTAAAATAACAAAAATGGCGTCAGAGCCAGTTTTTTGTATTCGTGGCCATTGTGCCTTTTGGTGAAATTGGTATGTTTGTTCAAATAGTTTAATAGTAATTTTTTTCCTCCTGTGTGCAGGGTGTAAGAAGACGTGGCCTCGCCCGTGGAGATGGTACGCTTCCTACCGGCATGGAGCGACCTGTCTCCATAAGCCGTGGGGATGTCTTTGAGGTTGATGAGTACACTGACCTGATTGATCCCAACACCCCGTCTAAAAATGGTGGTTTACCCCACAAGAACCACCCACCACATACTAAAGGCAGCAAGGGGGCCAAACCAGACTCTACCTCTAAACTTGTAGATGAGAATATCACCACTGAGAAAAGCAGTCCTGATAAAGGGTTTAATAAAAAGCCTGTGGATAACAACATTATCGATTTGGATGATTCCATTTTGAAAAAAACCCCTGAGGACCCTGACTCCAACGTGCTGAGGGAAGGAGAGGAGAAAGTGACATCAACTCCTGTCTCAGCTAAGTCCACTGACCAAACGGATGAAACTCAAAGGACAGGGGGCCTGGTGCGAGGCTCAGATGGGAAGATGTATCAACTTTATCCAGGCCCTCCTGGGCCAAAGGGGCCACCCGGGAAGCCAGTAAGTACAATTTATTTATTTATTTATTTATTTATTTCACCTTGCCAAACTTCAGTATCAATCCCAGTTAAAAAAAAAATGAAACAAAATTGTTTACACTTTCTCTCAGGTGTCCTGCAAGTGTATATGTTCTTCCTGTATTTGTTGAACTATAGCTACTGTAAATCGGAGTCTACTTAAACACTGCAGTACGTAGGGTACAGTGAACAGTACTTTTTTTAACTAAACTATATTGCCATTGAGCGTCGCATTCCACATTTAGTCCCAATTAGCACTTATAATACTCTCCACTCTTCTGGGAAGATGTTCCACCAGATTTTGGAGTGTACTCATGAACATTTATGTTTATTAGCCACAAGAGTGTTAGTAAAGTCAGGTACTGATGTAGGTGAGGAGGCCTGGGGTGCAGTCAGTGTTTCAATTCATCTCAAAGGTTTTCAGTAGGGCTTTTAATGATCAGAGCTTTTAAACAGGCCTTACAACTATGTGAAGCACATCTTTAAGGAACTCACTTTGTGCACTGCCATGCTGGAACAGGTTTGGGTTTTATATCTTGGGTATCTTGGGTTTGGGTATAATAAAATGTATTATATCTATTATATTTATTATATATATATATATATATATATATATATATATATTATAACCTCCAGCTTTGTGGTAACAGTTTGGAGAAGATGCACATATAGTATAGCAGGAAAGGTCAGGTGTCCCAATAAGTTCCATACAGTATATATTGAAACTTATGACGGTCCAGATGCTCATATCTCTTACCGACAGCATCGCAGGCAATTTAAATTTACAGTATAATCTATGTTTATTAGATGTATAAAATATGTACCATTGGGATTGCTGGTGACTTACAGTAGCCTACTTGCCATTGCTTGTACAATCTGATAGCTTGTAGATTTATAGATCTGGCACTCAGCCATTTTTCAAATTGCTTGTGATCCTTTACTGATTTATACATTCAAACTCACGCACACGTATTGAGCCCCAAAAACAGGGTTTAGGTATGTGAGCAGGGCCAGTGTGTCTGGATTCCGTCAGACAGGTCGTACCAATATCAAGGTTTGACTTGCTCAATTCGCAAAAGCTTGCCAATGCTTCTTTGACGTCGCCGTTCCACTGTTATACTTTCATTGCCAAGCAAATAAAAACAAATGCTGTATTCCGATCTAGCCAGAAAGAAATGCAGAGTGATGTCAACTTTACATTCGCTCTAGTCTGGAAATAATAAAGCTGGTCTGCAATTCACGCTGAATGGAAATCATTATACCCTTTAAAGCCCTTAGCTAACAAAACCAACCTTACATCACAGATCACTAGAACGTATCATCTGCATCTGTTTTAGGAAATAAGTCGACCAAAGAAACAAAGTGTGTAGTGTAAGACAGGAGGGTCGCAGACGTTTTCGGATTTTCTTTTTCTTTTGGTTAGATTGATTTAAACCTACTTTCAACAAGACCGCAAACTGACGTATGCTAAAATGGCATGCATCAGTGTATCATCCAGTTTAGAGTACGACAGTAAATTTAGTTTCCTCCTAAAGACAGTATACAGTGACGGGGTGTTGTGATATTAGACAGGAGGGCAAAACCATAACATGCCATATTTGGTTAATGCCATGCAGAATAATTCATTTATTATATTAAATGAGGTGCTTATCCATCAGACCATGCACGGATGAAGAATTGTTTCAAGCTTCTGATTAAGCTTCTAATCAATGCTTAGCAAGTATTTGTCAGCATCTTTTTGTTAGGACTGTACAGTCGTGATTTAACTAGAAATACAACAAAGGAATCCCCAAGTCAAAACCCCCTCAATTATCTTTTTTTTTTAAGAGGCAGAAGCAAGACCAGATGCAGCAGCATGTGGAGATAGCAGGCTAGGCTCCAGGGTCACAGAGATTTTTTGTAGTCCTCACGCAGCTCTGAGTCACACATGAAAGAACACAGAGAAGGCAAGGACACATCAGTGATGGCAAATCAAAGCCAGCGGCAGAGAAAGATTCAATAATTGATGCTCTGTTTTGCATTTGTCTGTGGAAACCCCACACAGGCTGTCAACTGCTGCATAACTGTAACATAACTAGAGATACACTGTTTTAGGTTATCGCCCAAGGAAATGCAACATGTTAAATACTATCAAGGTTGTTTTTCCCTTTGCATATCTAAGGTTAACCAAGTAAACTGAATTAGCTTATGTGAAAAGACTCTAATGTTACTCTTATCAACACCAGTATATTAATAGAAGGATATTATTGAGTCAAACACTTATTGATATCTATTAAAATGATGATGAGCCCAAAACCTCCTTTTCAACTACTTCAGAAAAATCACGCAAATGAGGCCACGGGTGATGTGGCAAGTTATAGACAGGAGTTTCTTCCATCATTTATTTCTCTCAAAATGTCCTGCTTGCTGTTGAACTGATGCCGAACTGTATGTTGGTGATAAGTAGATACACCAAGCGCCATACACTACTTATGTCCAAGTCCCTTCTGTTATATGTAATTATTCCACATTCTGTGCTCACAGCCTTGTGTTGCTTACAAAACTGCTGTTCAAGCTTAAACATGCAGTTTACACACAATGCATGCAGCAACACGCAAATAAAAAGGTGTTAAATGGAAACCGATGCAGATTACAGTTCGCGTTTGACTAAACTCTGCTCAATTAGTGGTTTTGTACGCCTCTTAAAACACAGTCCAAATTAGCACTTTTGTTCTAATTTTACACGCTGTGTTTTCAGGTGTTACTCGCTGTGTAGAAACGGGTAGTTTTTATCTTTTTTTATCTTTTTTATAGTTAGGTTAGTTATGATAGTTAGTTTTTAGCACATTATCTTTATTATCTTCATTACTGATCTTGAATTTGATGAAATTGTGGTTTTCAGTTCACGATTTGTGTTTCATGCAGTCAAGTCAAGTCAAGTTTATTTCTATAGCGCTTTTCACAACAGACATTGTCTCAAAGCAGATTTACAGAAATCAACATCAAGGTAAATGGTGTGTATTTATCCCTGATGAGCAGCCGTGGCGACTGTGGCAAGGAAAAACTCCCTTAGATGTAATGAGGAAGAAACCTTGAGAGGAACCAGACTCAAAAGGGGAACCCATCCTTATTTGGGTGACATCAAGAGTTTGATCATAAATCTTTCAACAATACAGAACACTGGAGATTGAGAACTAACATGAGTCCTGGAGTATAAGATTATAAGTAATGTTCTTTCTACAGTCTTATACAGTCTTTATGGTTATAAAACTAGGATTTGTCAACATTTGTGATCTTCACAGATCCAGCATCAGCTTCTCCATGCCAGAGCCTGCAGTCTGCATTTACTTTCAGTTAGATCATTTTATTTGCAGTAGACATTGCATTCTGCAGTCTGTCCTGTGCTGCACCTTCATGTAAATGTATCTGGCCATGAGAGACTTTGCCTTGATCATTTATTACCGTGACCTAATATGCCATATGATTTTCTTTTTAAACCTTTGTGGTTTCACCCCAGATCACTTTGCCTTCATTTCTTTTAAATGAAATCTGTTTTGTTTATGTTATTAGATATACTATGACTTTTAATTGTATTAAAATAATGTATGTTTTAATATTACTTTAGGGTTGTCCTGGCAGTGTGGGCAGTCCTGGGTTTAAAGGAGAAAAGGTGAGTGTCTCTCATACCTGCTTAATGGTTTTATAGTGAATGGGGTTTACAGACAAAATGTCTCTCTTTTGCACTTGTCCCTGTGCTGTCTCTTTGAATTAGGACATGAAGAGCTGTCTCTGGAGATATAACCGTTTCATCGCAGAAGTTCTCATAAAAGTTCATGGGATTTTGGTCTGATCTGTTGTGATCTTTAAGGATCCTTTAGGAACAGCACTAGTCTGGTCTGGACAGGTTTTCTGCCAGAACCCAAGTCCCGGCAGGAAAAGGCTGTGGAGCAAAAACAAGTCATTCCATGCATTAAAATTATACTGCTCCATGGTTGTCTTATAAACGTCTCAGAAATGATTAATAACTGATATACATATTGCTAAAGTAATAGCATCATGGGAATGTATTCATCTGTATTGTCACGATAGATTTGTTTTCAATTATTTTTGACTAGTAATTTCACAAGACCTCGCAAATCTTTGATCAATCAAAGAACTTTGATGCTTTCTTCCAGGGAGGAGTTGGACCACAGGGTCGTCCTGGTCGGGTCGGAAAGTCAGGACCTCCCGGACCACCAGGACCACCCACTTTATATCTATGGAGGAACACAGCAGATGAGTGGACTCACTTTCAGGTAATTTACATTCTCACTTCTCCATTTACATGTTAGTTAGTTATATAGTTAGTTTGACATTATAATTGTATAGCACAGGTTTGAATCCACCACAATTATCCACCACAGTTTAGTTATAGGTAATAAATATACAAATATACATCTGTTTAATAATTATATAAGGAAATTATATAGAGAAGAAGAATTAAAAATGACATGACATCACAATATATCCATCTAAAATATAATATGCAAGATCAGCAGAAAAACAGGTTATAAGGTTTTTTTTTTTTTTCATTTTTGATTTACATTTACAACCCAGACTTAATATAACATTAATGTCTGCTACTTCTTTTCAAGCTTTATTTATTTTTTAGTAATGCCTTTATACACAACAGTGTATAACAACTTACAGCTAGGAAAATCTCAAATCTGAAGAAACAGCAGATCGCATGCCTTTGGATTGGTGAAATGCTTTCGAAGGGTCAGAGTTCATTCTCACAACCGTGTCACATAAGCTGATGAGTTTCTGTAGGCTGATGCATAAAATTCCGCTTTTCTCTTTTCGGTCAGTCTCGTTTTCTTGCCATAACTGAAAACTGAACCCAGCACTTTATGATCCGTGCAAAATGTAGCACGTTTTATAGATTTCATACTGCTTTTATGTTCACTTGCTGGTCAGAAAACGAAAATACATCATAATAATGACAACCAGATTATCACATAGTTGTAGTGAGAAAGTAGTACAATAGTAGATAGATAGTAGAAATAAGGTGTAAAGATGTACAGTAATAATTTTACATTTCTTGACCTTTTGTGACCGTGTATCTTGTGTGGTTTTTCTTCTTTTTTGTCTTTTTCCAGCAAACATCTTTCTTCCATCTGTTGTATGCAGGTTGGCCTGTAAGTATGCAGCACAGGGTTTGGAGTATCAGGGCTGATTACCATTAAAATTCTTTGAAAATTATACGAGGTGGTACCAAAACGTTTTGAGACTAGCTCTGTTTACAAGAAGGTACTCCTGGAATATGCGTGTCAAGCACCTGCTGCGATTCACGCTGGATTTCCGAACCATGTAAACCATATCTTCATAAAGCTGGCTTTGTGCACAGATCGTTGCCATGCTGGAACAGGTTTGGGGTTCCAAGTTCAAGCGAATGCAAAATTTTATTATACCATATCCAAAGGCATCCTCTACAACCGTGTGCCTCCAACTTTGTGGGAACAGTTTGGAGAAGAAACACATATGGCAGAATAGTGTCCCAATACTTTAGTCCATATACAGTAGTTTATCTCCAGGGAAGTGAAGGGACAATAGAATGATATGAACATCTTTTACAAGTGTGTGACTCCAACTTTGTTGTAAAAGTTTGGGGAAAGAAGCATATATATATATATATATATATATATATATATATATATATATATATAAATGGAAAAGTCAGGTGTCCCAACTTTTAACCTGAACACACTCACCCCTAAGAAAGATCAGTGATGTTTTTAGTTAAGATGCTCTAGCGCAGGGGTCACCAACATGGTGCACTAGGTCGCCCGCAAGGACCACATGAGCCTTTTCTAAAAATAGCTCACCATAGCGCCACTTACCAGTGAGCTGCATCTCTCTGTTTCCTACCTTGTTAAATCATTGTTGATAATTATTGTGAGAAATCATTAACATGATCAGTGTCTTGACATAGATGAATATCATTAATTATTAATAATAACATATAATTAGGTAGATTGAGCAAATTTGTTATTTCAGAAGTGTGTATCAAACTGGTAGCCCTTCACATTAATCAGTACCCAAGAAGTAGCTCTTAGTTTTAAAAAGGTTGGTGACCCCCGCTCTCGCGGTTGCAAAAGATGGTGTCGTACTAGGGGTAAAATGAGTTTCTTTTTTAGTGCTGATATATAAAAGTGGAATGTACACACTCTCTGACTGGTATCTTCTTTGTGAGCCTGTAGAGAGAGATGGGTTTACCTGGGCCACAGGGAGAAGTGGGGAAACCAGGCCCACAGGTGAGATGCTCACTCAGTGCTTTTTTCATAAAGACTACACTATCTGTAAAGAATTTCCAATTGCAGTATATCTGATTTATATGTTCCTTTTCATCTAGGGACCAGCGGGTGATCCTGGAGAAAAAGGAGCACCAGGGCGTCTGGGAGATATGGTAATCCTCTAAACTATGTACATATGACACATGATATAATTTCACAGTCGGAAAGATACCTGAGACAGACTCAAAGCTAAACAAAAACTAGGGAATGGTATCATTATCGGATTTATAATTATTATTAATCATTATAATCATGATTTGTAAAGTTTTCTGACACAGGAAAATCTTCAGGATAGAGAGCTTGTGCCTTTTGGTTTCTAGGTAACACAACAAGCTTCCCTCTTATTAACTTCTAGGCTGACAAGGAAACATGTTATTTATAGCTGCCGTAACGTAAGTGATAACAGGAACAAACTTGTTTCATAGACTTTCCACAACATCAGTACGTTTTAGACGTGGAAGGCTTTAGGACAAAGGACAAGCTGTGTATTTGGTCTTATCACCTTCAACAAAGCGAACGCACTTTTATAGCTGTCTATAGGGTCGGTGCCTTTATTGTAACTGATAACTAAAACTTCACTGTTTCAGTTACATTCTAAAACGATAGATTTCACTCTAAAGAGTTCAAAAGTGCAATTAGTAATAAGTCAGTATTACTTCTACAAACAAAATAATCATGGGACAAGAGGAATAAATGCATATTATATGCTTGTTAAATATTGTGCATGTTGTTACTGCATTAGTCCACACGGTGACTATTTTTCTATAACTGCACACTAGAACATAGGAGAAGAAGCAAGATTTCAAAGTTTATTTACTGTAGGGTGAAAGCTGAGTTGCCGTTTGGTTAAATAAAATATAAAAAATGGACGCGCCACCGGTAATTACTCAAAGCTTTAATCACATTAACACAAGTGTGGTGTCTGAGAGCATTTTATTATGGTTTTTGTTGGAGAGACAAGGATGTGAAGTGAAATGAGCTCTTACACAACAGGGCCTGTTGTTAAACAGAAGGAAGGCATAACTATTCTGTTGTGCAAAACAAAACAAAAAAATGGTATAAAATGCTAACAGTTGTTTTGGCATTGTTTTATTTCGTTTTGACTCATTTCACATCATGCTTTTTAAGTGAATGTATAGAAATACTTACTTGTATGTTATTCTTTATGTTGTTTACTGTAATGCATTATTAGTGTTGTCTTTTATCAGGCACATTTATCGCAAACAATTCCTGTCATATATACTTAAACATTTGATAGCATTTCGATAAGCAATAGATTATGTGCATTATGGAACATGTAGCCAGCAGTATGTCAGAGCTGCTGTTATAGAAAGTTCATCTTATAGAAAGTTTAATCAACCATTTGTCTGATAAAAATATAACAGTATTAAATGTATATTATATATTATAAATACAATATAATGATGGGAATAAGGTGCCATACAGTCATAAAATACAGTAATAATAATATAATATAATATAATATAATATAATATAATATAATATAATATAATATAATATAATATAATAT
>JAAIIK010000098.1:3897427-3924878 GCA_014706435.1 Silurus glanis
ATAATATAATATAATATAATATAATATAATATAATATAATATAATATGCCTATTATACAAAAACTGAGTTTGTCTATGCCAGCTTGTTTTTGTTTTTTTTACCAGGCAGCCTTGGACTAGACCCTATATGTTCTTCCTGCTGTTCTATGCAGAGATGAAAAGAATAATAAAATATTCTAATCATGTTAAAGTACTGTTACTTCAATAAAATTGTACTTCAATACAAAAAAAAGTTACCAGTCTTTTTACCGGAGTAAAATTTACAGAGTTACTTATTTGACTTGACTTGACTTGACTTGACTTGACTTGGGGGGTTGGAATTCGATTGTGTAAGTAACACCTTTACAAGTTAAAGTGCAATAACAATAACAAACAAACAAAAAACACCACAGTACATGACTTGAGTCTAACGTGAGTTATGCACTACGCAGCAAAAAAATAAATCTCCTGTTATAATGTCATTCATAAGAATGAGAGAAATCACAAATGCAAATTCAGAATTCAGACAGTGAACACTGAACAACTTTCACTGGCGTCTCTGCTTTACTGGCGTCTCTCTTGTCCGTCTCCATCTTTCTATCTTGTGAGTCTAGCGCGTTCTCAAATAGTGCAGTGTTTTCCTGGGGAAATATTTCTAACCCCTCACATTATTTATATTGATTACATTTTTTTTTTTACTCTGGTACGGATATGATTTAAAACGTAGTTAAGTACAACACTTGAAACAAAACATACTTAAGTAAAAGATAAATGACAGATTTGCATTGAAAAAAAACTTTTCAATTATAGTAACACGAGTAAATGTAATTCATTACTTTCCACCTCAGGTTCTTCGTATGTTTATGTATATTGCCTGCACTGGGTTCTCACTGTCTAAGCATAATTCCACCATGGCCAAGCATGGACATGCTCAAGTGTTAGTCTATGTATGCAAGCATGGTCCAGCTCGTTCAACCGAAAGAACGCACCTCATTTTTCACTCGCGATTTAAAAAAAAATCCATCATTTTGAAGCTTTACACAAAGAGACGTGTATGCTGTAAGCACATGCACACAGACACAGCCATATTCAGGTAGTTCCTTCTCAAACCGCGTCGGAGAAATGAATCCTGACTCCTGATGTATACATTTTGCACGTGCTGAAAACTAGCCTCACGCATGTTATAAAGCATTTATAAACTGAATGTAGGAATGTGTGAATTATCATGCACCATACACACTATGACTGGTGTGCACAATGTGGAAACCATTATTAGGGAATATTTTGGTAAAGAGAAGAGTACTCAATAATTACCTAATTGAAGACATAGTGACATTTCAATAATAACATGCCAAACCCTCTCTTGAACTAATTTGTGAAGTGTAAAAAGACTCACAGGAATGTTTGTGATGACGGGTTTAGCTGATGGCAGGCCAAGGTGGAGGGATTTTGGGCTGAGGTACAGGGATTTTTTTTTTTAATAATTATAATAATAACCCGGATTATGGGCTATTTTCCTTTCACAAGAGGTGTCCTTCTGAAATCTCATTTTGAGATCTGAACTGGAGCCAGTGTTTAGGAGATTAAAAAGGATAATGTGTAGCACAAACACAAAATATGTTTTATGGATTAAAATTGTGTTTAAACTTAAGATAATTGTATTTATACCAATACAAATATTGTATTCCATTATTCATTTCTTTAGAATGTTTATTTAGTTTGTTTCAACCAGTTTTTGAACGGAATCCCTTTACTCTTCAGTGCTTTTATACAGTAGATAGTTTGTTTTCTTTGAATCCGAAATGAGCTTTAAATGAAATGTGCAGTGTATTAAAGTCATCATGGGAGCAGAACTGGCCTGGTTGGCTGTCAGTCACAGGAACACTGGCCAATCATGAACATCTAGGGTTATTTCTATGGATATTAACAGGAATATATTGGAATTAATAGGAATAAAGTGGGAATTTACTAAATTGCAGGTTAGCCTATAAAAGAGAACGTAAATATAGTTGAGAACAAATATAACCTTGCAGGATAATCTTGATTTAAACAAACGGATTTAATGCAATTCCCTGCACATTCACGAATCATATGCACACTTACTGCAGGGTTATTGAGGCCACACCTCCAACATACACTGTGTCTTATTCCATAACATAACACACATCATTTCTTGAATCCCGCAAACAAAATGATGTCAAAACAATGTCCATCATAGCGAGAATTCACGTAAAATTGCATAAATATTACATACATTTATGTTTAAAACTCCCTTGTGCTGTGAATCAAAGTCAAAAATAATTTTTTTTCAATCTGTATTAGTTTGCATGCATGTCAGCTGACTAAATGTTTTTATTTCATATTTGTTTATGATACTGTTTATATAAATTACCCCAAATATTTTTATTAATTTCCATAAATTCATGCTAACTTTCCAACTTGGAACATTTCCAAAATCTGAAGTTCCCTTTTTAAAATGCTAACATGAGTGGCAACAAACCCAATGGCATTTCATTTTACTCTTTTAACCGCAGTGTTAAAAACATTCAGCATAATTTAATGTAGTGGTTTTTGGTTTTTTTTAGCTCCATTGATTTTAAATGTGATATAGAATAGATATGTGTGTAAATAGGTGTTTCTGACACACTGTAGGGTGACCCTGGCCTACCAGGTGTGCCTGGTGTACCAGGGATTCCTGGCAAAGATGGAGATAATGGCCTGAAAGGACAACAGGGGGCACCTGGAATACCTGGCCCAAAGGTAGAGCAATGAAATGCTCTACTTATCAACTTATCAACAATACTAACTTTACACTATGCATTGTTTTATTATGGTCACTTCTTTTTTTTTTTTTTTAAACACAAGGGCCCTCTTGGCTATAAAGGAGAATTTGGCTCACCTGGTGAAAAAGGAGATGAGGTAATAAAGGTTTAATAAAAAAAATAGAATGTTCATTGGTCCAGGTCCACAATCCAGATAACATAAAAGCAATGTTATTTATATGCTTAGGGAATTATTGGAGGAGATGGCCGCAGTGGAGATGTAGGAGAACTTGGAGAGAAAGTAAGGTGTATTCTAAATTAAATATTATGGCCAGTTCTGAGCAAGGAAACATTCACTCAATTATTTAAAACGGGTATGGTTGATAATTTGGATCTGTCGCCACCTAGTGGTTGTACAAATAGCAGGGTATTTTTTGCCCATTGAACGGAGTCATGTAAAATAAGAATTTAAAAACTGTTTATTTTGTGTTATGTCATACAATTGTTTCTCATTTAGGGATATAAAGGGCTGCCTGGGTCATCTGGCCCTCCTGGCCCTCAAGTAAGTTAATCAAATATATAATATCGCTCTTTGCTATTGTCTGTATAAGTAACATAATACAGTACATGCTATAGGAATAAAATTGTCTCCACTTGCAGGGGCCGCATGGGATTAGAGGGATTGTGGGCCTTGAGGGCCCTCCAGGCACAGATGTAAGTAAAGCCAAACATTTCAATATGACACAAAGTGTCCATCAAAACACCAGGTTATCCTGCCTGTTGGAAATTTTCAGTCATGATTTTGCTTTAATTCTTGTGGCTCATTTTACAAGTACACCATGATGCTACCTATTATTTATTATTAATCTAGTCTGCTTTTCAGGGGGAAGATGGATTTGATGGCCCACCAGGTCCACTGGGTCCACCAGTAAGAAATCTGAACAATTAATAAATAGTATACACGGTTCTGTAGTCACTTTTCGTTTGCATTATATTCACACTTACATTTTATTTTCCATTCAGCAAGCACATTATTCAAACCGTCTTTCTGAGATTTACACTCTCAGGACCACTTTTGGGATTAATAAAGTCCAGTTAATAAGGCATATACCTAGAAATCTCAAACTGGGCTTGTCTCACTTATACATGTACATTTGAGGAAAGCTTACAACATGTAGCTCAATGTTTTTGAATATAATTTTCTCTGTCTTTTAAAATCAGGTCAAAATGATCAGCATAGATGCTTCTCAGATCTGGATAGCTGGAGCTGCCTGATATATAGGGCAGAAAATGAGAAAATCTCAGCCTGCTTAAAGTGCTGCTTCATCAGCGTGTTCATTAATCCATGGGCATTTTGAATGCAGAATAAATGAACAGCATTATGAATAAACATGCATCCTGCTCAAACATTCATTTGCATTTATTGTCACATTAATTGTTACATTTACTACATAAGCATATGAAACTTCTTCAGCAATTTGAGCTACAGTAGGCCCTCACTCCCCCCCTTGTAAACAAAATGTTTACTTGCTCCTTAATATTTCCCACCCGCTAACAGGTGCCATAATGAAGAGATAATCAGTGTTATTCACTTCACCGGTCATAATGTTATTCCTGGTCGGTGTACAGCCAATAAATGTTTGTGAAACCCAGATTGTTAGATTGAGGTGTTTTCTCTGATTTGTATTAAACATTATTCACATGTATAAATGTTTCCTAATCAAATTCATTCATTACCTATTTTGAAATATTTGCACAGGGCCCTCCAGGTATTACAGGTTTTGTTGGTGCTCAGGGCGTAAATGGCTCACGGGTACGTCTGCATATGATTTAACAAGACTCTTGTGATTCTTCTTACTCATTCCGTTCTGCAAAACATCAGAAGCACCAAGCTGTCTCTGTAGTGTCTCTGTAGGGTTTGACTGTGTTATTCTCTGCTTTGCTTTACAGGGGGAGCCTGGACCTGCAGGAAACACCGGCCCCCCAGGGCTTCAGGTATGTGATTACTGTCACAATCCTTCACTGTTGGAAAAAAACCTTCACCTTTAAAAGACTAATATCCATATTACCTTCAACAGGGTGCTCTGGGATTGGAGGGACAGATTGGGCCTCCAGGGCTACGGGGCCCACAGGTCAGACCTGGTTTTTATTGAAACATCAAAGTTAGAAGATTACATATTACATTCATGACACGGTACTTCTTTTCACCCCTTCAATTATAATAGATTATCAGCTTCAAATGTATTTGAAGCAAGGGCACACTATGACAAGGAATGACACACTTTAACCTCCATTCCAGACGTTAATATACCTCTCTTTCTGCAACAAATAAATACTGCAATGTATATGATAGAATGTGTATTGCTGCTCTATTGCTCAGTGCTTGCTATTTTAGGGAAGCTGGATTAAAATTTGGCTGTTTAGACTCATTTCACATACTCAATGTTTCAACAATGGGACTCTGTCAGTCAGTCAGTCAGTCAGTGACTCAGTCAGTCATTTATTCAGTCATTCACTCAGTCAGCCACTCACTAACTCATTCATTCACTTAGTCAGTCACTCAGTGACTCAGTCACTCACTTACTCACTGACTTACTTACTCATTTAGGCAGTCATTCAGTGACTCAGTTAGTCATTTACTCACTCACTCACTCACTCACTCACTCACTCACTTATTCATTCACTTAGTCAGTCATGCAGTGACAGTCAGTCAATCAGTCAGTCAGTCAGTCACTCACTCACTCACTCACTAACTCACTCACTTATTCATTCACTTAGTCAGTCATGCAGTGACAGTCAGTTAGTCAGTCAGTCACTCACTCACTCACTCACTTACTCACTAAGTCATTTAGTCAGTCAATCAGTCACTTACTCACTCACTCACTCATTTAATCAGTCAGTCACTTAGTCAGTCAATCAGTCAGTCACTCACTCACTCACTCACTCCTTCATTTTGTCAGTCAGTCACTTAGTCAGTCAGTCAGTCAGTCACTTACTTACTCACTTTCAGTCAGTCAGTCACGCACTCACTCCTTCATTTAGTCAGTCAGCCACTCACTCACTCACTCAAAATTTTGCTGGTAACAGATTCATAAGATACAGCAGATATAGATACAAATCTATATTTCACAAATTAGAGGACAAACTGAGCCCAATTTATTTGTGAAAATTTGTGAAGACTGAGCTTTTATAAGAGGATAAATATTTGCACATGTTCACAGGGTCAACCTGCCAGAGAAGGCACACCAGGCCCAAAAGGAGATGCTGTAAGTTTGTATTATCATTATTTATTTATTTATTTATAATTTTGTATATTGTTTAAGTCACAATCACATTAATGCTCATCAATATGTAATGAAGCTGATACTTCTATTGTAAAATTTCAGTTTTATAGTAGTTTCAGCAAACAGTTAAGCTGCATATCTGTGTTTTAGGGACCTATTGGACCGACAGGGCTTCGAGGAGAGACAGGGTCTGAGGGCCCCATGGTAAGTAATACAATATGCCTGCTTCACTTTCATGTTTTTAAATAGACATTCCAGAGTCAACACTGCAAACGTCTCACATAATAATGTTCAGATTTAAAGTATTAACCCAGTCTTCTTGTCCCCTTTTGAGATCGCTTTTAATCTTACGTTAGGTCATTGCCATGCCTGTGCTTCATTTTTGTTGAGCATTCAAGGATGTTCCTAAAATCCACATCCTCACGTGATTTCCCAGCAGATGGCCACATTGTTACATCCAGTAAAACCGTAAAACATGACGTGACAATTTCTCCATGTGGTTTATATCCAACTTTGATAACTTTCATCACTCGTATCACTGATATTATATTGAGAGTCAGACCGGCTGTCATGGATTATCTTCTTTGCACCACTTCTCTGGATAAAGATCTGGATAAAGTAAAATCATCACTTTTACAAACACTTTTTGAAGCCACACAAATAGAATTTTATGTTTCATGTCATCAGAGAATCCACAGAACTGAATGTCGATGTGACGTGCTGTCCAGCTGAACAGCTCGTTTATATTAGAACCAGTTTGTCATTTGTTAGAAATGGTGTCATTGTTTGTGCTCATAACAGTCAAATACATGAGAAATGTTCTAGCATTTTATTAGTCAAATTTAATAGCTGTGATAGTCATTTTTTTTTTTTCATCAGCTTGCCTTTGAGAAACTGTTTTTTTAATTCTGCCTAATAGTTTGCCTACATGGATGCAGGATGATTTTCACATGCAGATTATTTTCAATCTTTATTGGTACTAGTCATAAATGTGTCCTTACAGATTAGGGTGAGGGGGTACAAAAATATGCATTCACACAACATAAGAAGCATTTGCATGTTTTACTGTTATCTGCATTTTTTCCATCCGTAAAAAAAAAAAAAATTGCCAATTTGATTCACTTTTATTAGTAAATGGGCTCATTACAGCAATCTTAGATTTAAGCATATGGAATGGAATAAAACCAGATATGTTTCTGAAACACAGAACATTCAGTTATTCAAGTGCAAATTATGAACTAGCTTTAGCTGCATCGAAACAAGCTTTCATATAATGTATTTTATAAGGCAATTAGCATTCAGATCCAAGAAACACAGTAAACACAAAAGAAAGAAAAGAAAACTTTACTAAAGTTGAGATCAAACCAGGTAGAAACTGTAACTACATCCAGCTTCATCTAGTATATTTATAGCATAGGGTTTTGTTTTGTTTTTCATCTTAGCTTTTGACCAGCTCAGATTGAACTGAACTCATATTAAAACTTAATAGTGTACAACACATAATTAAAATTTTCAATTATACTATCAGCATGAGTTTTATAATAAAATACAATTCAGTACAAGCAATACTGAATGTCAGACATCATGCAGACAGCATCAAACAAGAAATATCGATAATCAGACAAGGGTTAAAACCAGAAAGCACAGAAAGCTTCGAAAACAAGGCTCAGTCTAATCCTGCACTTGTCTTTGCAATGAACAACAGAAACAGCAAAGTTTAAATAAACAAAGTAATTAAGTCTTAACAGCATACAGATGAACAGAATGGATAACAAACCAACAGGTCAAGTGGAGACAAGACCAACACAAATCCAAGACACATGTCAGAACAAACAAAATCCCATAGAGCAGCACAAAAATGAACAACAGCCATTACATCAGTCGTGTTTTAGTATTGATATTAAATTAAATATAACCTCAAGAAACATGTGATTACATGCAGTTCTGTGGGCTAAAAAAGTATTTGCCCCTTTTCTGGTTTTGTATTTGTTTTTTTGCATATTTGTCACAGTTAAATAATTATATATAAATACTACACAAAGATAACTCGAGTAGATATAAAAATGCAGTTTTTAAATGGTGATTTTATTTATTAAGGGAAAAATGCTCTCCAAACCTACCCGGCCCATTTATAAATCATTAATGTGATTAACCACATTTTTATAACCACAAAGCTGAGTTAAATTTTACTTGCCACACAAAAGCCTGATTTCTGCCTGACTTATTCAATCAAGAAATCACTTAAATCGAACGCTCAAAGATTTCAAAAAGCAAACATCATGCCACGATTTAAAGAAATTCAAGAACAGAGGAGAAACAAAGTTAATATTACAGACATGTATCAGTCTGGAAAGGGTTACACAGCCATTTCTAAGGCTTTGGGACTCCGGCAAACTAGGGATGAGAGCCGTTATCCACAAATGTAGAAAACTTGTAACAGTGTACACTTCCCAGGAATGGAAATATTAAAATCAGCTTGATGATCTGAATCATTTTATTGTGACAAATATGCAAAAATAACTAACTAAATAAAATTAAAAAAAGAATAAATATATTTTCACAGCACCAGCTGATAAAGACAGACATGTCTGTGTTTTTGATTCACATTTACAAATCACTACACACTTACAAAAGTCAATGCCTAGCTTTATTTTAGCTGACGTTTTCTGCTTTCAGCAATATGTGCTCATTTTGCTGATATTGTAAGGGTGTAACGGTACAAGTATTCGTACCAAAACTTTTTGGTACAGGGTTTTCGGTTCGATACACGTGTGTACCGAATGCAATCCTTTTAAGGTGTGGAACATAGTTCAAAACTGAGTTAAACTGAGTACTCAGGAACGTATTAAGTAGCGGACCACAAGTTTGTTTAGTCTCCGCCTCGCACTTTGAGCACTTTTAAAAATTATTATTAAACCTGAAAACATACACAACAATGCCAGGGGTATAAAAAATAAACTAGATTTTGCGCAGTCACTGTGGCTACTCACTGCGTACCAGAAATAAGATTTGTTCTTGTAGCTAGAAAATCTGTATGCAAAACACAAAAGAATCCATAGTGCTAGCATTAGCTGCTAAACAGGATGTAGCTAGCAGATAACGCTATGGATTTTTTTTTTTGCGTTTTCATACAGCTTTTCTAGCTTCAAGAATTTCCCTTAAAAGGAGAAAATCCTGACAGATTCACATTTTTAGGGAGTGAATGAATGAAGGATGGAAGGAATGAAGGCATTTGTTAAAATATGCTGAAATAGGCAGAACAGTTTAGTAGATCATATCTTTAGGAAATTTAATATTAAATATAAAACACACACACACACACACCCTCTTACCTACACATTTTTATTAACCAAATTGGAGTCTAACAAATGTAAACTACTGAATTAAATATTTCAATGTATTTTATTTTATTCAATCAATTTAATCAATATAACAAAAAAGTGTATTTTATTTGATGTTATAAAATATTATAAAATATTATTTGATATATTACATAACCAAGCAGGCATTTTATTTAAAATTGTTTTAAAAATATAAACTGTTCGATAGTTGATGATCACAGATGTCAATAATAATAAACTGTGGTAATAAAAAAAGCAACAATTTGAGTTCTGTGTACCGTTACACCTTTATGATATTGATATGGATTTTGTTTATTTTATAGACAAATCAAGCATTTTCTGAGCTGTTAAATTGGACTGCAAACATTTTTTGACACTCCGGCCTTCATTTAACTATGCAGCTTTCTGTTTTTCTGAAAGTTTACAACTTCTTTTTTTAATGAATTCAAGATAAAAAAGCATGTATGTTGGTTTTCTTTATCATGATGCACTCAGGCATTCAAATTCCATGTAATCAATTGTTGTCTCATTTCATTTTATATCAGGGTGCATTAGGAACGCCGGGTCCAAAAGGATTTATAGGTGTTCGAGTAAGTGCATCTTTTAACCCTCTTTCCTTCAACTTAAATTTAATTAAAAAATAATCACACATTTCTGATTTCATGTGCATGGCTACCAATCGTAACTGCAGTCAGAATAAGCTCTCATTTCTTTTAATGCATTGTGTGTTCACTGTATGAAATGTAAAGGAAGATCTTAGGTTGTTGATACATTTCTGATATGTTGAGCAGGGTAAGAGGGGACATGAAGGAAACAAGGGAGAACCTGGGCCAAAAGGTGAAAAAGTAAGTTTCAGTCAGGATTTTATTAGTTCAATGCTGAAATGTTGTCTGATCTGAAATACATGTTTTTTTAGAGTGAAATAATGATTAATATATGTGACTTTGGGTCTGTTCTCATTTTTACTAACTCAGGGTATTAAAGGAAACCCAGGGATACCAGGTTTCCAGGGTGAACAAGGACCCACTGGTTTTCCAGGGTTTCCAGGGGTCAAAGGTCAACCTGGACCAAGCGGCAGACAGGTACTAATGTTATTAGTATGAATTTAATGTTATTATTATTTTTGTACATTTATTAAAATCATATACATCAGCATAATTTAATTCCTCACTACTTTGTCTACTCAATTTTATATATTTTTTTATATTTCTCTTTCTCTTAGGGAGAAGATGGTGAGGTGGGACCACAAGGCAAATCAGGAAAGGAAGGAACAAAGGTGAGATGTGTACAATGCTAGAATAATTTGCCTGTTGATGTCCCTTTTTGTTTTGCTGTATTACTGTATATATACAATTTTCCACTCTTCCACTCTCAGCTATTTCAATTTAATTCAGTTTTATATGTATAGCCCGTTTAACAATGGAAATTATTGCCTCTCTGTATTATCCAGTGGTGGACAGTTACAAAGTAAATGTAATTTATTACTCTACATACAGTAAGTAGCTTTTCTTAGGTTTCTGTACTTTGCTTTCCCATCTAGGGAGATTCTGACTTTAACTTCACTACATTTCAACTAGATTACTTTTTTATTCAAATTACATTTTCCGAAATCAGTCATTGCTTTTTATTTATTAAAACGTAACTGGTCAAGCACACAACAAGCCACCAATCAGGGTAGAGCATGCGCTCTGTTTTGAACTTGTTTTGATTGGCACTTGGTGGTATCTACAGTACCACCAGTAGGACAAACATACAGTTCAGCATCAGTTCAACAGCAAGCAAAACATTTTGAGAAGAATAAACGATGGAAGAAACTTCTAACTTTAACTTGTTACAACACTCGTGGCCTTTTTGCACAATTTTTTTGAAGTAGTTAAAATGTTTTGGGCTCATGATCATTTTAACAGATATAATTAGCGCTTGAGTCAGTAATATCATTCTATCATTGCGGTCTTTTCACATAAATTGAGTTGATTAAGCAAAGAGTCTTGTGATAAAAATAAGAATAATACGAACATTATAGCCATAATGAACAATAGTACTTAAGTGAAAGTTTAAAGGGAGCATTTTTACTTTTACTGGAGTCATATTTTACCTACTGTATGTCTGCTTTTACTCAAGCGCATAGTTTGTGCACTATGTCCACCACTGGCATTATCACATGCTGTTGGTTTTATCACATCTTGTTTTTGTCTAGTCTGTTTGCTGCTTGTCTGACCTTTAACTACATTCTTGTAAATGAACTCTACAATGAACTCTACAATTATGTCCAACACAAATCTTTTTTAATTTCTTACAACCAGGTTTTATTTAATAAACATTTTTTTTTGCAAATGAAATTTTTATATATAATAAGTATAGCTATTATTGTCATATTAATAATAAAAATAAGAATAATAATAACAGTGCAATCCTGTTAATGTGAAAACACCCTGAAGAGGTACAGCTACAGAACTACAGCTCATACATGTGCAAGGTTTTAAGTTTTAGAGGTCTATTCATAACGGTTTGTTTGGATTTTTTAATGTGTTTTTAACTTTAAGACTTTATGTAACATATTTAATTTGTCATAAAGGGAAACAGGGGACCAGAGGGCCGAAAGGGAAAACCAGGACCGAGGGGACCAATGGTAGGAGAGAACTATTTTGAAATCTGTTTTACTAATAGAGGTCTGATGTCTTTTTTAGATCCTGGAGATGTTTTGACATTTTTGAGATAATCACATTAGAACTTATTTAGTTATAAAAAAATATTTTTTTTTATAAATACTTATTTATAAAAAAAAAAAAAAAAAGCAACATTTTAGGGATATTGTAATAGGTTCATAAAACACATATTTTTTTTTTACAAACATTTGAGTCATGGATTATGTAGATCAGATTCTTTGTTACAGCACAACACTTAGAAATGATAATCAGCTTAAAATGCATTATAAGTGTTAATGGTTGCCTGACTGATTGTTGTATCTGCCTGAAATTCAGGGTCGTACAGGTCAAAGAGGTCATGCTGGAATGCCTGGAACTCCGGTGAGATTATATTTTTCAGACACACAAGAACAGAGACCAAAGTGCAAAATTTTCAGAATGTCAGATTTGTTTTGTTTTAATATTCCAGGGATTTCCAGGTCCTCAAGGAGGAGTCGGGCCTGAAGGAAAGCCTGGTACACAGGTTCCCATTCTATATTCTCATACCACGATTACTGTTTACTGCTTGTATCCATGTCGGCATGAAGAACAGAGTGTGGAGGAAGCAGCTGCTTTTTGTTTACGGTTTCGAAGATGATTTAAGTTCAAATAATTCTCCAATACTTTCTTACCAGTTGCCACACAAAATGTCTAAAATGGTTCTGGCTTGGAAATGCATTAAACAGGACTATGGAAAGCCACTTGAGTTTAATAATAATAGAATGTGCTAGTTTTTTTTCATAAGCTGCCAACTAATAGAAGTGGGAGCCATATTGTTAAACTAAAGCCACATTTGCATCAGTTTATGTAATAATTACAGTAATGAAAATTCCCACAATGTACTGGTTTATTACCGTAGCAATATTATTCCCATTGAAAAAAATATTTGACCTTTAATTTTCTGTTTCCTGCCTTATTCATTGTGAAACAAGTGTTTATGTTTAAAGAAAAACAGCATTTAGATGCTTCTACTCAAGAAATGTCCTGCAACCTCAAAAGCTTAAACTTAATGCAGTTGATTACAAAAACAATGTGAGTTTGTAGTCCATACTGCTATTAAGTGGAATAATTTTTACTTTTATATAGTCATAAATGTTGCACATTAATTTTTAACAAGACGATAAATTTTATGACAAAAGATTTTAATCTTAAAATTTGCAAAAAGAAAAGTCAAGGAATAATCTATTACTGTATATCTAATAGTCTTATAATTGGTTTACTGTAATCTTATAATATGAAAGGCTCGATAGATTTGACTATTTTCAAGATATTCTCACTTGCTGTAAGTATTATTTTTTATTGCAGCTACATAACCTGAATCAGAAATGTAAAAAGATAAAACAAAATATTTTAATTACTTTTAAACTTTAAATGTTAAGCTGAGTCTGATTATGGTCCTGTATCCAGTAGGTAAAGTAAGTATATTTTAAAGCTTGGTAAGTAAGGTTTATTAATTTTTTTTAGATGTTTATTTTAATGTTTTTAATGCAATCTTTCTGTGTATTAATGTTCGCTTTCTGAAATGTTAATATGTAAGCAAAGCTTTAGTTAAACACAAGTGGCGATTATGAATCTTACTTTAAGTGTATTGATTTTATTGCTTAAAAGTTCATTTTTTTTTGTATTCTTAGGGACCCCAAGGTGCTTCGGGTAACCCAGGAGAAAAAGGACAAATGGTGAATACAGTCTCAGCCTCATGCAGTGATATAAAAGCGGATTCTTTCTTTTTTATGTACCGTATGTGTTTTTCTGTTATTTCTCGGCTCCTATCATTAAGCTCTAGATGTTATTTGACAGCACCGTGGTGCTGAAATAAGCAGCTCTTGTTGGTAAACTGGCGATCATGTTTTATAGTCGATATTATAGTTTCATTTTAAAAAAAAAGGATTTTTCTGAGTGCAAACCGGATTCTTGTTGAATGTTGAATACCCTGTTTTATAATAAACAATCCAGCAAAATATGAGTTGCTGAAAACGTAATGGTGACTATAATCAGCTGAAAAATAAAAACACTAAAACACATAGCTTTGTAGTAATATGTGTCCCTTTTTTCGAACTTATTCACACAGGGGTTGCAAGGCATTGCTGGTGAGCCTGGTATAGATGGATCATCAGGACCTCCGGTGAGCTTCCTTTTATCTTCACCCTTCAGATTTAAATATATTTACTCTATATAATCTTATTCATAGTGTGGGCAATTTTATTTATTATTAAAATAAGCAACTGAAGGTTAATATATATATATATATATATATATATATATATATATATATATATATATGAGAATTCATTTATTTGCAAGCAGTGTAAGCTTGAAGCAAAATTACACTGATGCTAATTTATATTTGGGCTAGTACACCTGTGTACACATACTCATTCATCAATAATAAATGATGTATTAAAAATAAATCTGACCTTCAGAAAATAAGGATTAGTGCAATGCTGCCAAAAGCACATTTGTTTAGTTTAAACTTATCTGCAGTTTTAACTAATCTGCAGTATGATTGATAAATGACTTGATAAAGGACATATATCACCTTATAACTTTATACTTTACCTTACATATTATGAACTTTAATACTGTAGTTATCATGCTATGTTTAGAATGAAGAAATACTAACTGAATAATATTCTGATTTACTGTTTTTCACCTTAAACAACCTTTTTGACATTCAAGTATATCAAACCCTTTTTTAACATAAAATATAGAGTATGTTTGCATGTCATGCACACAATCAACTGAAATTATATAGGTTTAGATTTCCTGTTATAGAGGAAAGCATATTTGTAATATGCAGATGTCATTTAATATCTATGGACAATGCATGACAGTGAAAAGCACAACCTACAGTATATTGCACTGATCTTGCTGCTCTTTTTCATTAAAGAAAGTGCCAAAATTGTGCCACAGGTACACTATATTTCCAAATGTTTGCAGACACCTGACTTTAGGATGCCTCTGGATGTGGTATAATACAATTTGTGTTCACTTGAACTTGGAAACCCAAACCTGTTCCAGCATGGCAATGCCCCTGTGCACAAAGCGAACTCATATAAGATATGGTTTGGAGAGGAAGATCTTAAGTGTCTTGCTATAGAGCATTGCTCTCACCCCTACTGAACCTTCGGGATAAATTGGAACACTGACTGCATCCCAGGCCTCCTCACTTACATTATAACAGCAAATTGGGACTAAATATGGAATGCGACGCTCAAAAATCACATACCGTACTTATGACCAGGTGTCATAAGTATAACTTTTGGCAATATAGTGTAAATGTGATACATCTTAAAAATCAAACAATGCTTACCCAATGCAGTTTTTAATGAAATTCAGAGAAGCCCCTTGGTTTATATCAGGAAAAAATGTTTTTGACTTGGGCAATTCGGTCACGAATAATTCAATAATTTGATAATCGATATACCACATAATTATACTCTTATGTACACCAATTTTATTCTATTTTCAGGGACCACCTGGACGTGAAGGACCCATTGGCAGTCCAGGTCTACCAGGAGAGAGGGTAATTGTGTTCCAGTGTTTTTGCTTGTTTAGACCATTTATTAAGTAGGTACCAGCTTATAATTGATGTTTCTTATTTTTTTAGGGGTTTTATGGAAAGCCAGGAGCAGTGGGACCTCAGGGCTCTGTTGGCATGTATGTAAGTGATGCTTCTGCAGGGGTCTCCAGGAAGTGGGGCTTTTTAATTAACAATGTTTGTACGTAATAGAAAGCAAAATGCAATTTTCCCCTTTATACTAGTTATCATGCATATGCATATTTATAGAGAAATTGATGTAGTGATCGGAGATATTAGGCATATCTGCTTGTCAACAGAGATTGTTTTCACTTTTTAATAGCAAATATGTTAATCATTATTTACAGCAAAGTAATAAATGTCAAAGGAGGGTTGTTTTTGTTTGTTCATCAAAAGAAGAGAAATTTGAGGTTCAGGGAAAACTGGTACAACATATTCACATGCTTTTTAATGCAGTAGCATGTGATGTATATTTTTTACTAGGGGCAAAAATACACATAAAAACAAAGCCCTTAGTCTGTCTTTGCTTCAATTAGCTTTCATAAGACAGCTGTCTTATAGTGTTTTTATTCACCCTAAGGGTTTCCCCGGAAGCACAGGCACACGAGGAAGACCAGGACACATAGGAGAACGGGTGACTACAATTTCATATGCATAATATTGTTATATAATAGTCATAAGTGTAAAGCTTCGAAATTGTAAGAAAAAAAATTGATCAAAGTATGTAACCGATAGGGAGAAGCTGGAGTAAAAGGACCCCCAGGATCAATTGGAAAGCCTGGACCTTCAGTAAATCTTCTGATTATATATAATGTTTATTTATGTATATCTGCATCAGATAAAAAGTCAGATTTAGTGTATATATAAACATGTAGGACTCATGTTGTTTTCAAGGGAACAACAGGAACACCAGGAGAAAGAGGACCTCCAGGACCACAAGTGAGATTCTTTATTACAAAACATAATCACCATAGAGACTACAGTGTGCTTCAATGTTTTTAATGCTCATTTGTAATGCAAATGCCAGTAGTGCTAACATCTATCACTTCTTCTATATTTTTATAACACATTGCATTATTCATTACTTATTGCATCTCATTGCATCTCCTCAGGGCAGACAAGGAGATCCTGGACCTCAAGGAATAGAAGGAGCATGTGTAAGTCATATTTTATTTAATATATTTCTTTCCAAATGCGTACCACCATAATGATTCACATATTCTTTAAAATAGGATATACGAAAAAAAAATTAAGGCACGAAGAATAGTGCTCATTTATCTGAAAAGTTCTCAATTAACTTTTAAAATTTAACTTACATTTTTCAGCCATTTCATAAAAGATACTTGAAACAAGAACAGTCTATAATAACTACCTGTCTTAAACTTAGCTTTCAAATATTCAAAATTGAAAAGGTATTTCTGTATTTAATTTTTTATTTTACATTCCTATATGTGCAAAGAGAAATGAATATAAAATTATATAATTTACATTTGCCATTTCCAACAGTAGTTTTAATATGAAAATTACCTACTAATTGTAACGCTTTGTAAGTTGCAAAATTAATATAAAAATGTTCTACCTACATTGATTTGATATGTGTAACATGTCCAAACAGAAATGGAAATGTTATTTGTCCTAAATGCATTTAGACTCACGGTTAGGATATTTGTAGCATAATTCAATGTGCTTTTCAAAATGCATTCTGAGCATGACATGAAATGTGTAGCAGCCTGAAATGTACTAGTGATGAACAAAGATGTCAGAAAATCAGACTACAAGGTATAGCAAAAAGGTAGCAAAATGGTGATGTAAATGTGTTTAAATGCATTTAATGCATTGACACTTTGGCAGCTTCTCAGAGAAACTGTGGAATGCGGTTTGCCATGATGGAGAGTGGGCGTGGTCAGGTCTGATTGCATTTTCAAATCAACATCCATTCCTCAAGGGGTATTAAATGAAAATGCATTTTCAAACAACTTAAGTGTCAATGCATTAAATGCATTAAAAAGACATTTAAATCACCATTTTGCTACCTTTTTGCTATACTGTACCTTTGGCTCAGAATGCATTTTGAAATGCACATTGAATTTTGCTACAAATATCCCACAGCATCTTAACCGTGAGTCTAAATGAATTTAGGACAAACAACATTTAAATGATTATTTTGACCATTTCTGCCTGGACATGTTACACATATCGAATCAATGTGGCTAATACATTTTCATTAGAATTTTGAAATATGTTGCACATATGGTAATAAAAAATTTAAATTTAAATACAGAACTACATTGATATTTTGAATATTTAATTTTAAATAGAATTTAGCTTCCTAAGCATTTTACTATCATTTGCCTAGTACACTGTCCATGGTGCTGAAGCAGTTGCTGATTTAAGTGCTGTTGTGGTGTTCTGGTGTTTTGGGGCAGTGACGTCATTGCATTAGGGTCGAGAACACGCTTGAGTACTGACTAGCCTACAGAGAATTGTAATAGTTTTATGGCAAAATGAAAATCACCAAATTGTAGCACAGACTATCTCAAAATGCAAGAACAAGTACATTAAAATCAACATCTACACAATGAGCCTCATTTAGCAAGCTGAATACAAATGAATGTATTCTTAAATGTTTTAGAATACCCAGATTAGAAAGTTGATAGTTCATATTCTATTATCGCAGTGGTTCTCAAACTTTCTCCACTTTAGATATGGTGGATTTTCAAACCCCACTGGTCCTCCAGCAACCCAAAAAATGGTATTAAATACTTAAAGTTTAGAAATGTATAATTTATTGAAAACACTTAGGAAAACACTTGGGATGGATCTATTTCAGGACAGTATGTGCACACTCATTTATGCCTAGGGCAAATCTTAGCCAAGGTTTTGGTTCAACTATGACCTGTGAGCTGCCACCAACCTGTTTCTTTGTTAAGCAATTTGCAACTTTAACTTTAAACTTTGTTTAAATTAAAATACTTTGTGGTACAATAAAATTGTACCACATACAATCTGTAACATATTGTAACTGGTGGTATACTTTGCAGGGTCCCCCAGGGCTGCAGGGAGCCAATGGGATGATGGGAAGACTAGGGCCTTATGGAAAAAAAGGAGCCCCAGGAGATCCAGGCCCAAGAGGGCCTCCAGGTGCCCCAGTAAGTGCAACAAATGGAAAATCTATATAAGCCTTTTCCTGAATAAAACTCTGACATTATGAGTGATGTTGTATGGCCACAGTGTATTGGTGTGTTTAATAGTGTACCTGATGAAAGTGTAAAATGTTTTCCTCAGGGCTCTCAAGGTGAAAATGGGTTGTCTGGACCAGCTGGGGAGAAAGGGGAGAAGGTGAGAATACTATGAGCTGAACTCATATTAATTTGTGCTCAGTTTTTGAATAACTTACATGAAATTGTTTGTGAACTACTAGGGAATACTGGGTCCTCTTGGTGACATGGGGCCTTCTGGACTTGAAGGTGAACAGGTCAGATGATCAGATTTAATAGTATGTACCAAACAAATAATGATTTTTTGCCACATTTGATTAATTATGTCGTTTTTATGTTTTTTAGGGTCCATCAGGCCCAGACGGACCTGAGGGGTTAGTGGGGAGAAAAGGGGATCAGGTCAGGTGAAAAATGAATTAAGCATTATTGTGCTACAGGGATCTTGGACTTGGAGGTTATTGATTGTTCTTGTTTATTTCTAGGGAGAAAGAGGCCTCTGTGGTAAAAGTGGTCCCCAGGGACAGAAAGGAGACAGTGGTCCACAGGGTACAAAAGGTCTGCAGGGTCCACCTGGGCTACTGGGTAAAGAGGTAAATAGAGGTTCACTTTAAGCAAACTGTATAACCAAGGTATGGATGAATGGCACATAATACTACTAAAACAAATGTCTGGAATCTTGTATTAATTAAGGGAGATGTTGGTAAACCTGGAGATCCTGGTGGCCCTGGGCCTGTAGCGGAAAAAGTGAGCAATATTTTTTTAGTTATTTTTTTTTTTTAAGTTGAAGTTAAATCACCCAATTTGTACGAATTGTATCGAAAAATATTTTTCTTGTTCTTATTACCTCTTATTATATTAAAGTTTTGCGGATTTTGGTTTTTCCAGGGTGAAAAAGGCCACCAAGGGATGATTGGTTTAGATGGGCCCTGGGGAGCTGTAGGAGAAAGAGGAGAGAGAGGAGCAAAAGGGGACAAGGGCAACACTGGTCTTATAGTAAGAGCAAAAATAAATATTTAGTCATAGATATAGTGTTCCTTTTTTTCTGCAATAATGTGCTGTTTCATGTTAATGAGGAGATAACTCTGCTTACCTGGTCCTCAGGCGGAACCAGGTCTTATAGGTGGAGTTGGAGCTGTTGGGTTGAAAGGACTTCCTGTGAGTGTCTAACCTTGTTTTATATCAATTTGATTTATAATAAAGCTGAACTTAACAAACTGTTTATTTTTTTGTGCTTTGTTTTAACAAGGGTGTGGTTGGATCACCAGGACCAGTAGGGGCAAACGGACCCCCAGGGGAAAAGGTACTCAATTTATTTGCATTCAGGTCTGAAACCTATGTACAGTTGAAACCAGATATTTACATACACTTCAGAAAAAAACACAAAAACTTTTTTTTCTTTACTGTCATACATTAAATCAGAGTAAACTTTTTCTGTTTTAAATCAATAAATATTAACATATTTTTTGCATTTGTTAAATGTCAGAATCGAGCGAGGGAGAATTTTTATGTATTTTTATTATCACTTTCATAATGTATGACAGTAAAGAAAAAAAAGTTTTTGTGTTTTTTTCTGAAGTGTATGTAAATATCTGGTTTCAATTGTATATTAGCAATAGTTTTTGTCAAGTGACAGTATGTTTAGGAATCTCCAGTGGACATTTGTTTGAGGCTTTTATGTGAGCAGTGTAAATAGGTTTTCGAGGCCCTTTGTACATTTATTGTGAGTTCTCATTTAGGCATTTACTGTATATGCAGTGTATTAGTGTACATGCAAGGACCAACTGTGTAGCTTTTAGGGTTATTTCTATTGACTGTACCTTTAGGGAAAAAATTTACCTGCATGGAACTTTAGATAATCAGAATCGGAATACTTTATTGATCCCAAATTTTTTATGAATATACATATTAAGCTATATATATGTGAAATGAAATATGTAGCACCACGAAATGTAGCAGCAGTGAAAACAGATAGCCGAAAGTCAGACTACAATAATAGTTATAAAAGTTATCGCACATGTAACCAATTATTATTATTGCACTGGCATTATTGCACATAACTGCCCAAGATAATAACAATATATGTGTGGTGTGAAAATCTATAAATATAACTATATCTATATTACCTATATCGTTTATCGTCTACATCGTGGAGCAGCTGTTTAAGACTATGATAATGAGCACCACATAAACCTGCTTTATAACTAAGTTAGACAGTCACTCAATTATTCAGTTACTCAATAATTCACTCACTCTGACAATCATTCAGTTATTCATTCAGTTATTTACTAATTCACTCTGTCGGTTATTCACTCACTTATTTGTAAAAATGCCTGTTTGGTTAAATAATATATCAAATGATATTTTATAAAATTATATACAAATAAAATAGAATAAATCAAATTAATGCAAAGCATTTTTCTTATTATAATGATTCAATTGAGTAATCGATTAAATTGGCACAAATTAAATTGATTAAATAAAATTTAATAAATGGGAATATTTAATTAAATAGTTTACATTTTTAGACCCCATTTGCGTAATACAGATCTTATACAAATCTTATAGTGAGTAGCCACAGTGAAACAGCGCTCACGCTTTTTTTTTTTTAGAACCCTGTCATTGTTGTGTATGTTTTCAAGTTTAATAATAATTTTAAAAAATGCGATCAAAGTGCATATTAAGTCCGCCATCTTACAGCCATTAATGTCAAAATAGCTGGCAACAAAAGTGAGTACACCCTAAGTAAACATGTCAAAACTGTGTCCAAAGTGTCAATATTTTGTGTGAGCACCATTAATATCCAGCACTGCCTTAATCCCACTGGGCAAGGAATTCACCAGAGCTGCGCAGGTTGTTGCTGGGATCCTCTTCCATTCCCCGATAATGACACCGTGGAGCTGCTGGATGTTAGAAACATGGCGCTATTCCACCTTCTGCTTGAGGAGCCCCACAGCTGCTCAATAGAGTTCAGGTCTGGAGGTCTTGGCCACTTCAATACCTTCAGCTTCCTCAGCAAGGCAGTTGTCATCTTGGTGGTGTGTTTGGGATAATTTTCATGTTGGAATATTCGGTCATTCGGCCCAGTTTCTAAAGAGAGCGCATCATGTTCTGGTTCAGAATGTCACAGTACATCTTGAAATCAATGTTTCCCTCAATGCACCGCAACTCCCCTGTACCAGCAGCACTCATGCAGCCCCAGACCATGATGCTACCACCACTATGCTTGACTGTAGGCAAGACACAATTTTCTTGGTACTCCTCAGCCAGGGTGTCACCACACATGCTGGAGACCATCTGAGCCAAACATGTTTAACTTAGTCTCATCAGACCAAAGAACATGCTTTCAGTAATTCATGCTCTTGGACAGGTCATCTTTAGCAAATTGCAGGCTTTCTGTCACACACAGCACGAGGACTCCATTTCTTTGATCGACCCTTGCAGGGCCTGTTCCGAGTGAAACCCATCCTGGAAAACCTCTGTATGACCCTGGCCACTGTACTGTAAATCAGTTTTATGGTGTTACCGATCTTCTGATGCCTCGGCCGTCTTTGTGAAGAGCAACAAATTCTCAGAGAGTTCTTTGCCATAAAGTGCCATGTTGAACATCCAGTGGTCAGTTTGAGAGAATTGTACTTAAAGCACCAAGTTTTACATTAACTGCGATAATACAAGATACTCAAATTTGTTTTTGTGTACAATAAGACAAAAACATGAGCATGATGAAAAGGACATGTGGCTTTGCATGGTTAAACGACATGCAGCTGTTATCACTTAGGGTGTACTCAATTTTGTTGCCAGTTATTTTGTTAACTGCACATTTCTGCCTGCTCTAAATCATGCACAGACATCAAAACTGTGCTAAGTTTACATTTATTGGACTCAGTTTAAATAAGTATTTAGCCAGTTAATTCATTGTGCCATTTTTTTTCTGTTTTATCGTTATCTTCTTTAGTTACATTCCTGCTGTGTCTCAGCCCATATTTTTTCAAAACTCTCACATTCTCCAGATCAACCGAATGACACTCAAAGATAATCCTTTTGGCTAAATAAGGCCATTAGTAAATGTTTGCAATCGCTGCTTCACTCTGGATGTGACTGTGACTCTATGCTTCTACGTATGATTACAGGTGTTTATTAGGCAGCACATTAACATAGGATTTTAATTAAACTGACCAGAACTGCTTGTGCATTCAGCTGTTTGAATGCACACGCTAATGAGAATCAAGTATTCAGACAGATTATGGTATAAACAGAAATATAAAACAGCTTCTATTCTGTAAAACTGCTTTGCTTTTGTTTTGCTGTCAGTAAAGCCCTGCTGTCAAAAAAAGCAAATGCACATATGAATAAAGACAGAATCTTATTCCCAAATTTAAAAATATTTAGAGTGTCACAGACCACATTATGCACAGTATCATCAGAGTGCTCTATATATCCCCCCAAACCCCTCTAATATGTAGCATCAGGGACACAGTGTCCTTGTTATGACAGTGTGTCCTGTTATTTTGTAGCCCCAGCGCTGTAATATTTTGTCTATCTTTGGAATGGGGCAATAAACCTTAATGCTTACAGCAAGTCAGTTCACTTAACTGTTGCCTGCATTCCATGTACCCAGTGTGTTCACTAGTAAATTATCAGATAAAACATACACTATACTGCCAAATGTTTGTGGACACCTGGTCATAAGTACGGTATGTGCTTTTTGAGCATCGCATTCCACATTTAGTCCTGATTTGTTCCTAAATTACCTCCACTCTTCTGGGAAGATGTTCCTCTAGACTTTAGAGTGTACTTGTAGAGATTTATGAAAATTCACACACAAGAGTTTTAGTAAAGTCAGGTACTGATATAGGTGTTCATCCCAAAGGTGTTCAATAGGGTTGAGGTCAGAGCTCTCTACTAGAGCAGGAGATCTTCCACTGCAACCCATGTGAAGCATATCTTCAAGAAGTTGGCTTTGTGCACAATGGCATTGTCATGCTGGAAGAGGTTTGGGTCTCCTAGTTCAAGTGAATGGAAAAGTTTTAACACATCCAAAGACACCCTATACAAATGTGTGCCTTTAACTTTGTGATAACAGTTCGAGAAAGAACCACATGTGGACATGAAAGTCAGGTGTCCCATTACTGCTGTCCATATAGTGTATTATAAGAGACCATTAGACATGATAAAACATACTATAAGAGACCATTTATTTTAACCTGAACTACTAAAATTCTGCTCGATGCATTCATATAAACAGAATCTGGTATAACACACCTAGGTTTGGGCTATTAATAATGGTGACATAATAACAGCCAGCATGCTAAAACCTGTCAGGTGCTAATAGCTGATGGGTGCAATAAAAATGATATATTTCATGCAATTGTAAACCCTTATAAAAATTCACTGAACAAACATGTGTGTTCTTACTTTTAGGGAGACATTGGGCCATCGGGCTTGCCCGGCATGCCTGGAAATACCGGGCCTCGGGTATGATTTTCTAAACATCCCTTAACATCCGTGCATGGCATCAGAGAGCATCAAACCAAATCTTGTTTGATGGTTGTTTTTCAATAAAATGCCTAACAAGAATATTTTAATTTTTCCCTAAAAATATTGTTCATTATAAAGACTATATATTTGCATGCAAATAATTTCTTTGTTTAAATTAGGGAATAGCTGGTGTGGCAGGAGTGAGAGGAGACACTGGAAAGCCCGGACCACAGGTTTACATCTGTTACCGCTCTGTTAGTGTTCGCATAATTTGCAAATTCAACTAGTAATTGTCTTTAAATGTCTGAAATACAGGGTTCTGATGGGCCTGTAGGTCCTAAAGGAGATGCTGGCCCTAAAGGCTATGCAGGTCTAGATGGAGAGAAAGGAGATGCAGGAGACCCAGGGGAACCAGCAGAGCAGGTAATTAACCACTATACATGCATGTTGTTAGAAATTCTGTTTAATAAATGCTGATATATATTTAAAGAATTATATGTGTTTTCCAGGGACCAGACGGCCTTCCAGGTATTCAAGGACCCCCTGCATTGCCTGGTCTTGAGGTTTGCATATCCATTTATTTCCTTTTAAACATTTGTATACATTGGCATCAAAAGCTTCATGAATTTTCTCACAGTACATCCTTCACACCATCTGATTCCCAGGGGCCCCCAGGAGAAGCAGGACTTCAGGGACCACCAGGTCCACCAGGAGCAGAGGTAGATATAGACTGATGGTGTTTTATTTATTTATTTGTACTTTTTTTATTAATTAATGTGCTTTGAGAAATACATTCCTCTTGTATCCAGCTAAACAAAGCAGCTAAAGAGTCAGAAGCAAGTATAATGAAAAATTGCAACGTGTTGGCTTATCACACATTCTAACATTTTAAAACTTTAAGAAAGAAAAATACAGGTGGTTTGCAACTTGATTTAATGACAGGCTTTACAAATTCAAATTAGTATCATGTTGTTAAGATGTTAGATATTCCCTCAGCCCAGGAAAATCTTGCTCTCAGAAATGAAAGGGTATTGATTTCCGAAAGAAAACACACAGAGAAACACTTGGATGACGGCCACGAATATACACCGGAAATAACTAATAACACTATCTCCAAGAATTTCTTTATACTTTTCTGTATCACACATTCCACTTATAAAATTTCAAATGCTTGAAAGCAGCATTTTAAGAGTACAACAGGCATTTACTATTTGCCCTCTTTTTTACTTAAACTTAAACTTACTCTGACAATTAATGTTTGGAAAAAAACACTACCAAAAAACATTTTTATTTATTAATTATAGTTTATGTCCTTAAAATGACCAATGCAGAGACATTTAAGAATCTGTATGCAAAAATAACACACAATGTAATTTGTGCAAATTCAAACCCGAGTTTGTCTATTTGTCAATTTTTCAGCATGTTTTGTCCACCTTCTTAATGAGTTTTTATTGTTGCAGGGAAGAATGGGTGAGCCAGGACCAGAGGGAAGACAAGGCATCAAAGGAGACAAGGTAAGGTCATAGTGGGATTTTCATTCTGGCTTAATCTCTTTGTCCTTTCCAAAGTACTTTGGCTAGTGCTTTTTTCTATCACCTTAGAGGACAATGTTTAAACTTTGCACGGTGTAATTAAGCTTAGAAAGGTTGCAAATGTCAGCTAATGAAAGTGCTTGTGTTTCTTAGGGAGATGATGGCATTAATGGACCACCAGGAAATATGGGTCTCACTGGTAGGAAGGTAAGCTTACCAGCATCATGCCTTTAAATATTTCCAGTCAGGTAGCAAAAAGTTTTAACTTACTTTATTTGTAGTAGCTGTACAACACTTCTCATAAACAGTCATTTCATTTTGGCCCTTTTTCACTGCATCATCATTACAGTAAAGTAATAATAAAGTAAAATAAATCTCACCTGTGAAAGCTATTTCCAGCAGCAAAAGTATAAACGTGTGAAAAAGTTTCATTTTGTTACATTATAAGTAACAACTGGTAGAGTTGGTCCTTGACAAAAAAAGACAAATATGCTAATAAATGATAACTGAAATTTTTTTTTTTTTTTTTTTTTTTTTTAAGGGAAAAAGAGGCAAAGCTGGTTTAAGGGGCTTAAGAGGACCAAGAGGAGAAAAGGTTTGAATTCATTGGTTGGTTCAAATGTAACTATAGAATTGTTGCTTGTAAAAAAAGAATATTGCTTGATATCTGGCATTATCAATTATTATTATTATTATTATTATTATTATTATTATTAATATAGTAACCAATTATACTATAAAAATTGATAATGAATTGGAAAGTTTCAGAATCTCAAAATTTTCTTGGGTATCTAATAGGGAGCAAAAGGAGAGATTGGTGAACAAGGACATCCAGGATGGGAGGGGTCTATGGTAAGTCTGCTCCATTCCCCCCAAACCCCAAAACAGTTATCACATCACAGTGGTCTAATTGGTCTATGTAACAGAAAATAGAAAAGAAAAAAACAGAAAATCGAATAAAAAAAAGAAAAAAAAAACTGAAAATAGAATAAAACAAATAAAACAAATAAAATAGAATAGAAAAAAAATAGAAAATAATTTCTTTTAATAATAATGTCTATTAAAAAAAAGTGACTTGTGTGCTAATAGCATTAATGTTCGAGCATTTTTTTTTAGGGTATCATAGGCCCGGGAGGAGAGAAAGGTGAAGAAGGTGCAAAAGGAGAAGAGGTACAGCACAGCAGACACTCTAATAAAAAACTTTACTGTACTCATGACTATGAAACACTTATTGATATCTGTTTTGGCAGGGAGAGAATGGTGATCAAGGGCCACCTGGTCCACCAGGAAAAGATGGCTTAAGGGTAAAGGTCACCTCAATCAATTTAATTTAGTGCAATCACAGACACTTTTAAAATTCTTTATCAATTTGTCTGTGCTCTAGGGAAGCCAAGGTGCTTTGGGCCCACCTGGACTTCAGGGACCAAAGGGGGATAAGGTACAGACACTATAAATGATACATGCAGCGATATTTTGACTATAAAAACTATTAAAAATTGTAAACAAAAAATTATAATCATTTAAATGATACAAATCCACTGACAGAAATACATAATTATGTCTAAACTATTACGTGTTCTTTTCTACAGTCCAATTTTTTATATATATATATATATATATATATATATATATATATAT
>JAAIIK010000098.1:3938590-3951108 GCA_014706435.1 Silurus glanis
TTTTTATGGTAGGTTTATGTGATCGAGTGAAATAAGCATTTGGTCCTGTACCAACCAGCAAGAATTCTGACTCCCACACACCCAAATCAGTTCTGTCCCTTTAAGAAAGAACTCCTAATATCAACTCATTATGTGTATAAAAGACACCCCACAGAATCAACCTCTTCCATTCAAACCTCACCACCACCAAGGGCAAGACTAAAGAGCTGTCAAAGGACATCAGGGACACGATTGCAGACCTGGTTGTCATCATCTGTCAAGTGTAAATTTCTATTAAACTTTTTGGTCTTTGGTAAATGTCTTGAATTGATTAATTGTGCAGATGAATCTTGAATGTCAATAACGAAGTAGAATGTAGGGCATCAGATCAACCAATGATCAACTAGTCCTCTAAAATAGGTCAAAGGTGAATCTCGTGAACCTTCAATTGGCGACAGACAGAGCAAAACACAGAATTACAATTTGTAAAAATGGATGAACAACCAAGAAACGAACAAACGCTAGTACAGTACAGTAAAAGTGTCAATCCCGTCCGGTCTCTTGCAATCAATATAAATCAAATATACGATCAAATAAATACTCATACTGTATATACCATACAGAAGAAATTCAGCCTTGTGCATTTTCAAGTCACTGTAATCCAAACTGTAGTTTACATCAGGAAATACTAAATCCGTACAGTCTTACTGACAACATGACTAAACATTTTGACGATCTTGTTTGTAAACAATAACAAAAGGACTTGTCGTTCTGATGGCAATGATTTGTTAATTGACACAAAGACTTACTTTTAAGAGATGAACTATGGATTTTGAGAAAAGTACAGGCTTTTGCAAAGAAATACAACGTGTTGTGATGTTTGTACAAGATTTTTTTTTGTTTTTAAATGCACTTACTAGATACCAAATTATTAAGGATGTGACCAGGCGTCCGTATACTTTTGGGTACAGCCTAGTATAGGGGGCGGGTTCAATTATATGCCTCTCTATCCTCTCGCGGTCACGTGACACAACCCGGAAGCGGACACGTAAACAGTGCCCTTTTTGGCGTATGCGTTAAATGTGAACAAGCCTGTCATATATATATATATATATAGATTTGAATTATTATTACTATTAGTAGAATTATGATTATAACATGTCGGTAAATATAAGATGCTGGTTAGCTTGCAGTGCTAGGTTGTAATGCTAGCTTGTTAGCCAGCTGGCTAGCAAGACTGCAGGGAGCAGAATGGAGTGGATGAGTGAACGCTAAAGGCTCTTCCACGCACCGCGCCGCCTTCTACACAGATTTCCAGGTACCGTGTTTCACCCACGTGTTCAGTGCAGCTGATGGATGTGAGGGTTGTTTGCATGGTGGACTTTGATCTGATCATAAGCATTTTCTTGTTTTGTTTTGTATTTCCCCCCCTGATCTGCTTGTATGTGTTCGGATTTCTGTTCTCTTCTATACCCAACACCACATACTTGGATGTTTTCTGACATCTCCATTCTCACACCATAATCTCTCAGGCTTCTCTTTGTATTCTCCTACAGTAGGTTCAGTGGATCCTGATGAAATCTCCATTTTGATTGGTCAAAAGGTGCTTCTACAACAGTATTCTTTACAATAAGTCCAGCTGCAATGCTTAAATACTGCTTGAAATAATAATAAAAAAAAAAAAATATCTACACCGATCAGGCATTACATTATGACCACCTTGCCTAATATTGTGATGGTCCACCTTATGCTCCTCTCGTGCATCAATGAGCCTCGGCCGTCTATCACCCTGTCGCCGGTTCACCACTGTTCCTTTCTTGGACCACTTTTGATAGACACTGACCACTGCAGACCGGAAACATCTCACAAGAACTGCAGTTTCAGAGATGCTCTGACCTCTGACATCACTTTAGGTCTAGACGTCTAGACGTCAATTTGTGCATGGGGCATTCGCATGCTGGGACAGGTTTGGGTTTCCTAGTTGGAAAATTCAAATTTGTTGAAAAATTCAAATGCTGCGGCATCCAATGACGATTGCGTTCCTTCAACTTACTGGTAGAAAAGCTGCATATGGCTGGAAAAGTCAGATGTCCAAATACTGTTGTCTATATAGAGTTTATGCCTAAATAATACAATTATTTCAGACTCATTAAAGGCTGACAGCTTTCCTTGATGGTGATCAACCATCTGTTCATGATCCTATGATGGTAAATGACTACGGTCTGTTGTTACACTTTTTTTATTTTCACTATAAAATCTTCCCTTAGCAGGAATAACAGTACACACTCTTGGCATGCTGACAGTTCATTGCCATGCCTCTTGTAAAACGTGCCGGAGGTGTTCTTCACCAGTTGGAAAAAAATTTTCTGACCTTGAGATCCAGTTCATCCCAGAGCAGTCCAATAGGATTTAGGTGCAGTGACTGGGCAGGTCATTTCATGATAACACTTAGAGTTTGGACGTATGCTTCAGGTCATAGCCTACTTCATTTCATCTGTCTTGATATATTGAAATATTGTACCTTGTAAAGCGTCCTTGAGCTTGGGAAAGGCGCTATATAAATTAAACTTATTATTATTATTATTATTATTATTATTACTTGTATTGAGAAATCAGTTCCAATGAACCGTAGATGTCCAGATGTTGCATGGATGTTGCATGGTGCTGAAGAATGGAATGGCAGCCATGTTGGTTCAGGATTTCTTTCACCCCGAATAAGTCTTGAACCTTCCCTGCTCCAAAACAAGCCAAAACAATTACACTTTCTGCTCCATGTTTGACTGTAGGTGAGGCAGTGTGCTAACATCTTGTCTTCTGTTCTCCGTCTCACATATGTTCTTCTGTTAGAGCCACGTTTGTAGTCGTCTGTCCAAAAAAAAACTTCGTCCAGTAATTCACTGTAGAATTCTTCGTGTTTTTGCCTTTAAACTACTCCGTTCCAAATAGAAAATGTAAAAAATTTACACGCATGCGTCTCAAAAACTTTTCAAAAGTTTCCAAACGTTCGACAAGCACTGAAAGTTTACTCAATATCCACTCCATTTTTTTCCATTTCACTGTTTCAGAGCTGGTCATAAATCTAATTGACAAATTTGACTTTTACAATGATGTAATAGAAACCGCAATGTAATAGAAACGGCTCACTTTATTTGGAGCTCAACAGTCCAGTGAAATAATAAGGCTCCACCTCATTGTGTTTATTTGTCCTTTTTTCTGTTCTCAGCTCAAAACTGGTGCGGAGGAATGTATTCAACACAGAGGAAGGAATTTTTCTCAGTGACCCTGGGAGAACGCAGCTACAATAATGGAAAGCACCGGAGGCAGTCCTGCTGGAGGGTGAGCATCAGAATGACTTTGCCTCGGTGTCAGCACCTGATCATTTTGTCAGGTATTTTGGGTTAATTGTCAAAGCATGATGATCGCTCACACTCCTTTGCAAAAACAACCAGGTTTTACAGAAATTTAAGAATTTAAAAAAAGTATTTTAAACTTGGTTTTATCTTTAGCTTAGATCAGGGGTCCCCACACTTTTCGGTGAGGGCCACATAATTTTTCCTTTCTTTAATGGAGGTCTGGGAAGGTCTGTACCAGAAAATGACATGGACCGGAGTGACTACCATTAGGGGTGTATCGGTACACGTAATCGGACCGAAACTTTTCGTTACAGGACTTTCGGTTCGGTGGACATATGTAAAGAAAGCAATCTTATTACGTGCAGAACATTAAGTGAGTTGGTTAGTGATCACGAGTTCCCTCACAACTGTATTAAGGGCCTTAAGTTTGTTTAGTCTCTGCCTTACACTTTGAGAGCGATCTTTGTTCACTCCGGAAATACGATTTGTAGCGCGTTGTTTTGCGGATGATCACTTTCTGGTTATCGCCAACGCTGTCCATAGTGATTATTTAGCGTTTTCTATCCAGCTTCAAGAATTTCTCTTAAAGGAGAAAATCCTGACAATTTCAATATTGAAGGAAGAATGAATGACTGATGGAAGGAATGAAGACATTTGTTAAAGTATGCTGAAATAAATAGAACAGCTAAGTAGAACATATCTGTAGTAAATTAAATATTAAATATAAAAAACACACTTATATACACGTCTTTATTATCCAGATCGGGTTTAACAAATGTAAAATATGTTTATTTAATTTTTCAATTTATTTAATTTGATATAATCAATTTAATTTGTGCCAATTTAATCGATTACACAATATAGTCAAAATATTTAAAAAAGTGTATAACATGAATCTGATTTATTTTGTTTGATTTTTATATTTTTTATTTTTATCCAATATTGTGAAAAATGTTGTTATTTTATATACACATAGGCATTTTATTCAAATTGCTCAAATAAAACTGTTGATGTTCACAAATGTAAATAATATTAAACTGCGCTAATAAGAAACGTTTTGTGTTTCTTCCCCTCGAATACACCGATATTGAACAGAACCGTGATTTCTGTGTACAGTTACACCCCTAACTACCAGTATTATTGCAGAGATTTTATTATGATTTTAAATGCATTTATTACGTCTAATAATGCAAGATCCGTTTATTATTTTGTTGTGCACTGGGCAAACGAATGAACAATACTTTTTAAGAGATGTATATCACCTTTACCATTACCATCATAATGACATTTTATTTCATATTCATTGCTGTTGAAACCAAAACATTGAAACCAACTGAAATATCCGTCCCGTGCAGGCCTCTCGTTTGTATTAACCGGAACAAAGATGTTTCTAACTGGGCATCCATGAATTGGACATATTTCCCAAGTACACTCCGAGCATGCATTCAGATTGATATCCAAGGAATCTTGAGTCAAATCCATGAACTCTTTGTCATGTTCCCTAAAACCATTCCCAAACATATTTTCTGCAGTGTGCAGTTTCTATTAGCTCCCAGAAAGCTCATTATTATAATGTGATATGAGTGGGCAAGGAAACTTTGTTGATTAGTACTGTCTGTTCGAATTATCCAGTCTTACGCTCTCCATCCGATTTCACAATTTCCCACTGATTGCATTCATTTTTCCGTCTAGACACCTGATTGCATATTATGTTGTTATAGTCCCATATCTTATAACAGTTATCATACATTCCGCCCAATGTTCGAATTAGACATTCGTTTAAAATTGTGATTTTGACTGGCCTTAATGGAAGCACACTCTGTTTACTCTGTAATCATCATCTTCAGAATTATTAGCACCCTTGAACAGGATGGAGAAATATATATATTTACATATAAAAATGGTCGTCTGGATAGTTTTACACTGCAAATAAAAGAGGAATTATAAAATAACAACAACAAAAAAAAACACTTCTTGATGAGGTTAGAGAACAAAAAGCAAGGAATCTGAGACCCTTTAGATAGAATGAGGAGTTTGTCCACATCCTTCATTGTTCAGGCTTCAGGGTTTTGCTATGCAGCTCACACCACAGGTTTTCAAAGAGGTCAACAGACTGGAATGGCCGAGTTAAAAGCTTGGCTCTGTGATTATTGAGGCGTTCTGTGTGTATTTTGGATTATTGTCCTGCGGAAAATATTCCACAATGACCCAAAACTTCATTGCAGAGGCAGTCATTTAAGTCCATGATGATGCCTTGTATTTTAAAAAGGAGGCCCCAACATTGCATTTCCTACAGACAACGTCTAGTGAAGTAGTAAAGATTCAGTGTAAACAAAAATCTTTTTTTTTCCAAAATCTCATGTCTTCACTGTGGATGGAGAAAAGCTTCCAGAAAAGCTCTAGTTGCTTTGTCCTACAATTAACCCCAACGGTGTTCATGGGTTATGGGTAGTTTCAAGCCTGTGGCTGTTTTGTATGAAAGTCAGCATAGATTATGTGGCTGAACAGTAAAAACAAATATATACAAATAAGAACATATATAATTACCTACAATCAGAGGAATTAGAGTGGTGCCAATAATTATGACACAGGCAGTATTAAGGGTTAACATATGTTTTTTTATTTATTTATTTTTTATTACAAATGTACCTTCATTATAGATACAATCTCTCTTATCAGGTTGAGATTAAGATAATTATCAGCCAAAGAAAATACCTTCATCACCCCTTTTCCAAGGGTGATATCCAATAATTCGGAAGCCAATGTGTATGTTTTAAAACGTCTCTATTCGTGTTTTCAGAAATGGAAGCAGTTTTCCCGGCTGCAGCGCAGTCTCATACTGTCTCTCTTCTGCATTCTGTTTATCGGAGGGATCTTCTCATACCCCAGTCTCTCTGAGCAATGGACAGGTGAGTGCTTTTAGAAAGAAAATGGTAATCATGTTTGGATTCACATGAATAGCGTAACACATCCAATCTGATTTAACACTGCATTTTGCTGTTGGCTTTGCTCAGCTCAAGTCAAGCGAAGTGGCTTGTATTGTTGTTTTAACCATATACAGTACGGTACGCTTGGGCTACTGTTGGCCAAAGGAGGAGAAGGAGAGGGGGAAGACGTCTACAGAGACAGCAGGGAAAGGAGAAGTGGAGGAGAGTGGAGGTTTGGGTGGGCACTTTAAATGTTGGCACTATGACTGGTAAAGGGAGAGAGGGAGATGATATGATGGAGAGGAGAAAGGTAGATATGTTGTCTGTCAGCAGACTAAGTGGAAAGGGAGTAAGGCCAGGAAAATTGAAGGGGGAGTTTAAACTGTTCTATCATGGTGTGGATGGAAAGAGAAATGGTGGAGGGGTGATTCTGAAGTAAGAGTATAGTGAGCGTAGTGGAGGTGAAGAGAGTTTCTGAAAGAGTGATGAACGTGAAGCTGGAAGTTGAAGGCGTGATGATAAATGTAATCAGTGCTTATGCTCCACAAGTGGGTTGTGAGATGGAGGAGAAGGAAAAATTCTAGAGTGAGTTAGATGAAGTGAAGGGTGGAGTGGGTGGAGAAAAGTGGCAGGAGTGATTTGTGATAGAAGGGTATCTGCAAGAGTGAAAGAGAAAGTTTATAGCATATAAATGACTTATAATTTATTATTCTGTTCTCTTGCCTTCACTTCAGATCTGTTTGAAGGATCACGGCATGATGTTAGAGATGACCTGCAGAAACGGGGTTTCCAACCGTTCCCACCTGGTCAGATCCTAAAACCAGTACCTGAGGTCATAAACAAGGAGTCTTCTGAGCCACAGAAACTGAATACCTTCGTCCTTCCCAATGCGCCAGCTCTGGTCAGTTGCTTGTCTGGAAATAAGGTCATAGGACAATCCAGGATTGTTATATGAAGAAAGACTTTCAAAAAGCTGATAAGTTTAAGTGCATGCATACAGAGAAATAATAATAATAAATAATTACTAGATGTCAGAGTTATGATATCAGAGTGAGAAAAGCTTCCCTGGGTTCATGTGGGTTTTCCCTGGTGGATTTTTGTGACTCAAAATGACAAAGCAAGTCACATGATTGTTAAACCGGTGTGCTTTGTTTACTACAGAAGAAACCTCCAAGCAAACGTGGTCCTCCAGGCCTGCAGAAACGATCAAATGTGTCTGAATGGCAGGTGAAGGGCGGACAGGAAGCAGCCGGCCGAAGAGAAGAAGTGCAGGAGGATGAAACTCAGACTGTCATTAGGTATAATATCGGTGCAAAAAAAATACACTTAATGCAGTCTTGTTATTAACAACTGCTATACTTTGAATGGAACGGATCAGCGTAAGTATGAAGTACGGCACATTTTACCTTCGTGTTTAGATGTTGTTTGAACATAATTGTGCTGGATTAGTAGAGCGTAGTTCCGTTTTTGTCCCATTAGCAGTGTGCTTATTTAAATAACGGTGCTTCTAATGCAATTTGTGATCCTCTTACTTTTTTCGGGTTGGATTCATTTTGCATTCACTGCCATCACTGCATAGAGACTTAGAATGCATCAAAGGCCATTAAGCTAATGAATAATGTGACAACCATAAAGAGGCACTACTAAGTAAAGTTATAAATTCCTTTTCATGGACTTGGATTCGATTAATTTGTTCAACTCTCCAGAACAGGCCAAGAGCAGCCCTAATACAGACACTTAGAATGCTTAGAAATGCTTTAAATGCTTGATTTATTTCATTTATTTACGCCCCTTTTATTCCCCTAAACGTTTATCGGCGCTGTCCGTTATTTGCCGTCTCCTGAACAGCTGGCGAGGGGCCATGATCGAAGCCGTGCAGGACGCCGAGCCACAGGAGGCAGCAGGAGCCGCGGAGGTCGAGGAAGCCGTCCCTTTGCAAATAGGTAGGAACATTTTACCTTACACCTGCATCCTCACGTGGTAACTGAGAAGTGGGAGCTCAGTGGTTCTGCTACCATTCTGCTAATGCTGGGTCCTTGAGCGAGGCCCGTAACCTTCAAATACTCAGTATAAATGAGACACTTGTAAGTGGATCTGGATAAGGGTCCACAGGATAAGGGTACACAGGGTGTCAAATATCATTAAGGTAAATGAAAGTGTTATTGAGGTAAATGTAAGTACACCTGACTGTTCAGTAATGATGACTGCATTACCATTATAGTTATTTACAAACTGTACATTTTTCTTTTACTGTTATTTTATAGTTTTGTCCCGAGAAGAGTCTTTTTTTTATTTTTTTATTTATAGTCATTTTCAAAGCCTATATTTCATGTATACGAGTTGCTAACAAAAAAGTTTAAAAACGAATGATGCTAACTGATGCTATTCTGACCACTACATTACCACGTCTATGATTTTATCATGGACAGCAAGTTAGAGGTAAAAGCAAACGTGAAATTCTGCATGAAACTGGGCAAATCTGCTACAGAGACATACGTTTGACATATGGCGATTCTGCAATGAGTCGTTCAAGGTGTTTCGAGTGACAAGCACGCTTCAAGAGCAGAAGAACATCACTGGAAGACGACGAGAGATCGGGAAGACCTTTAACGAGCTCAACCCCCGAAAATGTCAAAACCATTCAGAAACTAGTGCATGATGATCGTCGGAGAACAATCCACACGATCTCACTTCCGCACCCACCCAATTTACCAGATTTGGCTCCTGTGCCCTTTTCCTGAAGATGAAGAACCAGCACTAAGGTTGTCGTTTTGACATCATTGAGGGGATCCGGCACGAATCGCAGAAAGATGCTTGACACGTTTCGAAAAGAAGACTTCCAGGGCACATTCCAGAAGTTGCAGGAAAGATGGGAGCACTGTATTGCTGTGCAAGGGGACTATTTTAAAGGCAGTAGTGTGTAAACAAAGATAAGTACTTTCTTGTAAGCAGAGCTAGTCTCTAAACTTTTTTTTTTTGTACGACCTCGTACAGTTTTCTAAATAAACCTGCTCCTTAATCGTATTATTTTACATTTTAAGTATAAAGAAAAAGACACTGAAGTCAATTGGCCTCCAAAATAGATGAAAGTATGGAAGTCCTTAGAGCATTATATTTTATTTATTTATTTTTCTCGCGATCTCGACGTAACGAGTTGTTTTGTCATTTTGCTGCCACCAATGGTTATGGTTATAATCCATGATGCTGCTACCAATGGTTATGGTTATAATCCATGATGCTGCCTCTTGAACATGCTTTTATGCTGAATACACAAAAAAATTAAGCACTCATCACAAGATGTCAAGAAGAAGAGAATTTCTTTTGCATCTATTGGTCAGTGTGTCAATCCAAATAAGAGCAGTCACACATCACCCACATGTTAAATAGATAATTATCTAATTATATAGATACCTACAGTGCCTGTCAAAAGTTTGGAACCCCTAGTCTTTTATGGTTTTTAAGTCATATGCATGTTCCTTTAGTTTATATGCAGCAAACTGGGTAAAAGGTAAAATAAAAAAAAAATTTAAAATAAAAAAAGGCAACAACAAATTAGACAGCAAAAGCCTGGAAGAAAGTTTTGTGAAAAAATTGACGGTTTTGGCACTAACAGAAAAACTTATGCAAACCAGAGAACAGGAGATGATGTTACCAGTCTTCCGCACACCTACAGTCAAACATGGAGGTGAAAGCTTAATGGTTTGGGGTTGTTTTTGGAGTCTTTTCTCGGTGACCTTAATATTTCAACGCCATGCAATTCTGTCTGGACAGCGGCTCATTAAAACCAACTTGACCAACATGACCCGAGCATACGTCCATTTACCAAGAGTGTGTAAAGGAGGATTTTCCAAGTCAAGTACACATAACTCTAAACTAACAACACAAAGTGCAACATTTAGTGCAAAAAAAGGAAACTTAAAATATTAGTTTAGTTCTGCTCTTTTGGCTCAGTTTGGTCCTTGCACTTCATTTTAGCATCTTAAATCTATACAAAACAAAAGATGATCACACAAATCAAACCCATCCAGGACCCACGGGAGCAGAATTGTCCATTCTGTGTGGGTGGTAGCGATGGCATACACTCTACCATGTCATAGCAGCTAGCGAGTCTGTGTAGATTTCAGTTTGTGCATGCAGAAGACAAAAGTACTTTCCCCTGGGCGTCCTGTGTTACCTCGCGACACAAGGAGGAGAAGCAGTTTGAATTGACTGGCTTCAATCTTTTAGAGGAAACACCTATTTGGTGAAAACTGGGAAACTAAATCGAACCACAATGCAAGTCAGAATCAGCAAATGCTCTAAATTGGTGTGAAAATGTGGCTTTTTTCTTTTGCTGATTTTTTTATTTTTTTCTCTCATTCATGTTATGTCTATTTGGTGGCATATTGATTTTATTTAGTCTGAGAAGCACACTGTTGTTTTGGTTCGCACTCCACTTTGATTGCTTTGTAGTTTCTTACCAGAATAAACAGAACTAAGAAGGGAAATTTGATTTATATAAATACATTTTTTAGCTGTTAGCTGAATTTCATTTAATTGGTTATAATTTTTTTGTGCATATTTTTTGTGTAATTGTGAAATGTTCATTGAAAATCAAAAATGTTCATTCCAGACATTGGTTTATATTATAGCTATTATATTGGTTTATATTATAGATTTATATATGTATACATTTTGGAAATTGCTTGGTATTTGTTCACTACATGACCCACCTGATGCTGCTATACAGTATAATTACTTCAGATGCCCATATACTACACAATTATATGACATCATTCTTTTTAAAAACATGACTGGATGTCCATTTTTAGTCCCAGTGAACCCAGTGGATCGAGCAGAAGCTGTCAGAGAAGCATTCAGGCATGCGTGGAAAGGCTATAAAGCTTTCGCCTGGGGTCATGATGAGCTGAAGCCTGTCTCGAAGACATACAGGGAGTGGTTTGGTTTGGGTCTGACCCTTATCGATGCGCTCGACACCATGTGGATTCTCGGCTTGAAAGATGGTAATAACATAGCAGTCGCTTTGAAAGAGTCAGTAGAGTCTTTCATGATTAATAATCCAATCTTCTGTGTTTTTCTGTTTGTTCTCACAGAGTTTGAGGAAGCTAAGAAATGGGTCGAGACGGAGTTATCATTCTCTAAGAACGTCGATGTGAATCTGTTCGAGAGTACCATCCGCATTCTCGGAGGCCTCCTGAGCACTTATAACCTTACAGGAGACACGCTGTTCCTGGACAAGGCTGTCAGTAGTGCAAACATACCTCCAATGCTTTTTTTTTTGCCCCTCAGCTTTTCTAGAGCTCGCAGTGAAAGGACAGTCAGCATTTGTATCAGAACAAAGATTTTAAGGTCATTTAGGGTAATTTAACGCGAGTGCTTTATTGGAGTGTATGTGCGCTTACGCCGCAAATTCTTTCTTTTCCTTTTAGAAAGATATCGGTTCTAGATTGATGCCTGCCTTCAAGACTGCGTCCAAGATCCCTTTTTCTGACGTGAACATCGGTAAAGGCACTGCGCACCCACCACGCTGGACCACAGACAGCACCGTTGCCGAGGTCACCAGCATTCAGCTGGAGTTTCGGGAGCTCAGCAGACTCACCCAGGACCCACAGTATCAGGTGCTGACATCAGTTCTGATTGGTCAAAATTGAGTTCATTTACTACAACAGCAGCTTCGATAGTTCACCTCGTTTTGTTTTATTTCTTATATAATAAATAACTAAATTATTATTTTAGTTTTTTTGTTGGAGTTGTGTGTATGTTGCATGATTGTGTGATTGTACTCAGAACGCAGTGGATGAGGTGGTGAGGCTGGTCCACAAGCTTGATGGGAAGCGCGATGGACTGGTACCAATGTTTATCAACACAAGCAGCGGCAAGTTCACGCACCGAGGAGTGTTTACTCTGGGAGCTCGCGCTGACAGCTACTACGAATACCTGCTCAAACAGTGGCTACAGGGAGGGAAAAAGGACGTCACGTGAGTGGTGTTTTGGGATTATTTTTGGGTGGATGGGTCGGAGACTTAATCTCTGTTATCTGCTGAAAGAACCGTTGGTCCAAATTTGATCTGGTTAAGGAAGTCTGCTAAATACATACATACATACATACATACATACATACATACCTATCTATCTATCTATCTATCTATCTATCTATCTATCTATCTATCTATCTATCTATCTATCTATCTATCTATCTGTCTGTCTGTCTGTCTATCTATCTATCTATCTATCTATCTATCTATCTATCTATCTATCT
>JAAIIK010000098.1:3962864-3989645 GCA_014706435.1 Silurus glanis
TAGATAGATAGATAGATAGATAGATAGATAGATAGATAGATAGATAGATAGATAGATAGATAGATTGATTGATTGATTGATTGATTGATTGATTCGGTAAGCCGTTCTCTATTATAAACCATCGTCAGTGTTTCCTTTCAGTCAAAATACAGTAAAAAAAAATTCTCCCAGTTAATTAAGGCGTTGATCAGAGACACACATTTATTACAGTATGACCCAAACCCTAACCATATGTTTTTTTGCCTAATTCTCTGATAAAAATGGGGAATAAACATTACCTTTGGCATTTCTGTCAGCATTACCCATGATCCTCTGCCTCCATTGCTATGGAGACGGAGCCAGTCGTGCTGAGTGACACGAAAAAAGAGGGAAATTCGTGTCCATTTACACGAATCAAAAAAGTAAAATCCGTGACTATATTACGTATTAGGGAAATAGAAATTTTAAAACATAGAGTTTAAAACATAGAATATTTAAATGAATATAATAAAAACATTGTATTCAAACTAAAACCAGGAAATACTTATTCTAGCCCAGAATCACCAGATCATACTGGAAATTTCCAGTGTTTAAAACTTAAAGATTTTGATTTATCGTCATGTAAATTTATGTTGATTTCTTATTCTGAGTTTTAAACTTGGAAATTTCAACTTACAACTTCAAATTTCCTGCCCCTCCCCTTCCAGTTCTTTTTTAAAATCCGATATTGGCAGTAATACACCTTCATATTATGTGAGGTTTTCTTCCTTGATAGAACCCTTCCTCCCTTTTTTTAATTCCATAGTGGCCCTAATACGCCGTCGTACGAAATGCCTTGAGACTGTGTTGTATTTTAAGCAGGCGTCTGTTTTTATTCATACCATCCTTGCATTTGATGCATTTCCCATGAAAATCTGTAAAGACAAGTTTTAGAAGAACTCGACAAGTTGGTTGTTCCAAAAATCTTGGAGAACTAACCACAGATCTTCTGTGGATGCTGGCTGCCTCAAATCTCACTGTGCTCAGTCTTACCATGGTGTTTGACCTGTGGCATGAAACAGTCTTCACCTTAATAGCAGAGTTTGGTTGTTCCACACCCAGGTTTCATCCTCCTATAGTATACAGTTGTTACTGTTTCAGCTAATGACTGTGTTTCAACCTACACATTAAATTTATATTTTTGGTATTTGGCAGACGCCCTCATCCAGACTTACCTTTATCTCATTCCTACAACTGAACAGTTATAGGATTAAGGGCCTTGCTCAGAGGCCCAGAAGTGGCATCTTAGTGTGGCTAAGATTTTAACATATAAATTTGTTGCTCATTAGCACCTGCTGCATATAATTAGTTAATTATACACCTGACTCTGATCCAATCAAATTGCTGACTTTTTACAAGTGTACCAAGTATATGAATTGAAATCCAAAGGGTTCTGATGGACTGATTAAAAAAAATAAACAAGTGAAATATATATTTATTTAGAGCATTCTTATGCTACAGCGTTTCTTTTTTTTATCTTTCATAACATCAAACATTAATGAATTGAATTGTAAGGACTTCTCTGGACACGAATGGTCATGGCATGTGTAGAATGTGAGTCAGACGATTGGTTTAAACCCCTAGTTTCTGGGAGGAACATGAGTTTGAGACAGTTTGCAGAACAGAATTGTGTCTTCAAGCTTTTATAGAGCTGCAGCTCAGGCAATTTCCTGCTTGGCTAGAAGCGGAGACGAGCGCAGCCCTTGCTGACCTTGTTGCTTCTTCAAAGCTGAAAGCTTACATAATTACCTGTCTTTTACCATGCCTGTTTACAGCCCGAACTAAATATCGCAGAATTTGAAACCAACAGTTTTTGTAGCCTTGTTTTTTTTTTTTTTCCCAGCTGTGACCCAGATGCATAACTGACGCTGTTTTGACTACACAATTTATTATTTTTATTCAGAAATGATTCTGACTAAAGATCCTGATAATATCAATGACTTCATTAGAATCAGTGAATCAGTGTGACATGAGTGTTCATAGGAATCCAAGGCTATAATTCCGCTTCGTCTAATTTATATGAATGTGTATGAGTGTGTAACTGCAGACTTTTCTGGGATTCCATTTGTGCTAGGAGCTGCCATTACAGTGTACCTGCAGGCTGTATTTCAGCCCATGGCAAAGGATTTGAATTGCTGAACAGTCCTTTTCAGATGCCAATGCAGAGAAGTGTGCATTTGTTAGGTAAAAAAAAAAAAAAAAAGTGGATAATGCAATGTTGTATCTGTATCTGTTTAGTGTTCCGAATATCTGCCACTAGATACAGGCTTACACAAGTGGGTGTAGCCCCAAAATAGATTTTTTTTTAATATTTCTTGTTTTGTCCCCAAAAAGGTAGAAATGCCCTAATCAGCATGGTGTATGAATTCTGACTCATAACTCTAACTCATAACCTCGGACTTAGCTACATGACTCTAGTGCGTAAATGAATTCGAATATTCAGTTCTAGTGGGTCCTGTTGTACGTCAGAGGTACGTCATTAACCGTGTTCTTAGAAACAACAAGCAATGTTTTAGTAGCGTTTAGATATAATTTGGGCATGATGCTTCTAATTGCTGTACTTCACAGACGTTCAAAGCCAGATGAAAGAACTGGATGGATGTCAGCTGCTTCCTGTGGATTAACTCATGATTAGGTGACTGACGGCATGAAAGAGCCTGCCATCTTGCCCCATTCATTCAAACTGAGAGTCAGAGGTGATTCAGCACATGCATGTACATAGAAATGATAAAAGGGCACATTATATGCCAGCTGTCTCCCAAGACTGATTTAATTACATCATAAACATGTCATGTCCTGACATTCATGTCTAGTTGTGTTGCAATGTCATGTTATGCTACAATTACCAATAATTCATGACAAATCGCCTCAGTGATGCAGGTTCTTCAGGGGTTCATGGGATGCTTGCTGATTCTACATGGACGTTTCTTTGAAAAGACAACACTAGACTTGTGATTTGATAGATCATTTGTAATAAAAAAAAAAAAAAAAAAGTCTATGGGCTTTGCTGTAGGCTTCTGTATATAGTAGACCCTTTATTTGTTCTCTGTGAAAGACAAATCTATGAAAGACTCAAAAGGCCAATGCTTGGTTACCATTCTGATGGTCGCACATCACAAAGTGTTTTAGTCACTTTTTCAGATGGCAAATGATTACTTTTTATATGATTAAAAACAGAAAATCATACTTTTGACTCTTGATGTTGTTAGACATCAGGAATTTGTGAGACATTCATGTTCGTTTATGCTTCTACGAGCTGGCATCAAAAAGTTCTGAGACTAGTTTTGTAACATGCCAACAGATGGCAGCACAAGGCTGCACACACAGTCACAGGGAGCGCTGAACTTCATAAATCAGTGTGCTTAAAGACTTTGTTCTGTGTACATTGGGAGCTGTGCAACTGGTGCTATTCTGACCATGTGCATTAACACTTCTACGATTTCATCATGGACAGCAAGTTAAAACAAAGAGCAAATGTGAAATTCTGAATGAAACTGGGCAAATCCGCTATAGAGACATTTGACATGATTTGGCAAGATTACAGTGATTCTGCAATGAGTCGTTCGCGGTGTTTTAAATGGCACATGCGCTTCAAAAGAGGAAGAACATCACTGGAACACGACAAGAGATCAGGAAGACCTTCGACGAGCTCAACCCCCGAAAATGTCAAAACCATTAGGCAACTTGTGCATGATGATCGTCGGAGAACAATCCGCATGATCTCACTTCTGCGCCCACCCTACTCACCAGATTTGCCTCCCTGGTTTGACACCACCTCCAGCGCAAGTCGTAGAAGGTTCTTGACACGTTTTGAAAAAAAGACTTCCAGGACACATTCCAGAAGTGGCCGGAACGCTGGGAGCACTGAATTGTGGTGCAAGGGGACTACATTGAAGGCGATAGATAAATAAAGTGCTTTCTTGTAAACTGAGCTAGTCTCAAAACTTTTTGGTACCATCTCGTAAGTTAGACCCTTCATTTGTTTTTCTGTGAAAGACAAATCTAAGAACCTTTTAGATTATTAAACACTTTTGCATAGGATTTGACTCAAAATTCATGATTTAGCACATCAGTGTTTTATTCGCTTTTTTACCACAGAAAAGTAAAAAAAAAAATATTTTTACAAACAGAAGATTTTTCAATGTTGTTAGACATCCAGGAATCTTTAAGACATTCACGTTTGTTCATGCTACTACTTATAGTATCTATAAACAGTCATTCCCTCCAGGTTTTTATTTTTATATCAGGTTGGAAAACCAAATAAAGGTGTTATGAAGCACTGACACAGGAGACTATTCCCAAAAAGAAATGTTTCCTCACAGGAAATTTCAACAAATCACTATGCCATGGGTTTTTTTTCCCTCCTGTGAAAAGTCCATAATTTAAGTCTAAATGATAATGTATTAGAGCAGTGGATTCTGTCAGGAACCTGCTAACAGAGTTAAGAATTAACACAAGATTGGACAATCACAGGTGACCTTTAAACACATACCACGCTATACACCTAGACGTACATTTTAATAGCATCTCATAATGCTGTCATCTTCCGTGACGTGTTTATAGAGTGGTTATGTCAGTCCCTTAAATCACACACCCACCTGAACGAGATAAAGGGCTTGGGAAGACGATTTATGATTGGTGGAACAAACGCTCAAAACATTGGCTAGTGCTGTGTCCTCAGTGCAGGTAGATGGGGATTAGCTGTACTGGCTGTCTGGAGAGCGGCTGTGCTGCGTGGGCAGTGTGCATGGCTCTCATCTCCGCCAGCCTGACAGCCTCTCCACAGGGACCACCTGTCTGCCTGACTATTCAGAGCTAATGGTAAACACTACAGCTCTCCATATAGCCTGTGAGCTCTCCTATGGACTGAAAGGTGCGTCATACACCCACGTGGCATTCATCTCTTTAAACCAACACAAACTGTATGAGCTGTCAGTCAGAAGCCAGCGATGCCACACGCGGGTGCACTGCAACCAATGCAGTAAATAAAAAACAAAACAGAAAAACTGCTTTGTACAATTTGTGATTTATGCTAAACAGTCCTGCATGCCTTATCAAACCTCAGCAGCCTCGGGATTCATCTCCTTGACAGTAAAATTCTGTCGTATTCTACGAGCCTTAACAGGAGCGCGTTTGCCGCCTCGTGCGTATAATAAAGCTTTTTATACCCCCTGCCCTGTGTGCCGAGCTATTCTGAAGTGGCATTTCTTGACCCAATTAATTTCATGCCACAAGGCTCGTTGCATAGCCGCTATTTGCACTTTTCATCCCTTTTTTTTAATCAGTGAAGGTCAAGATAATGTAAGTGGGAGAAGATGAGTTCGGCTGAGAGCTATTTTTCAAATCACTTTCAAAAGGATGGACCGAGGAGGGGGTCAAACGTGGAGCCAGAGCTCTGTAAATACAGTAGGAAAGGCAAGGTATTTAAAGCAGCGTCATTAAAACCATTGTCTTCAAATTCTAATACAAAGAGGCGCTGAATGGTGGAGGCTTCACAAATACAGTTTTTTCAGTGTAATTACTGATATGATGAATATTGTCATGAATTCCACATCTCAGCACTTGCTCTTGATTATCTTTTTGACTATAATTATCACCTGTCTCTGCTCATTTTTACAGTGTGTGTTCCCTTCCTCATTGTATTTTCCTCATAGCTTTAGGTTAATTCTTGGTCAGTTTTGTATGCTTTCACTCTCCTGTGTCTACGACTTGTCTATCTACACCGAACAGGCATAACATTATGACCACATGTCTAATATTGTGTTGGTCCCCCTTTTGCTGCCAAAACTGTTCTGACCTTTTGAGCATTAACAGCATTAACTTCTTTAGCAATTTGAGCTACAGGAGCTCATCTGTTGGATCGGACCACACAGACCGGCCTTCACTCCGCACATGCATCAATGAGCCTCGGCCGCCCATTACCCTGTCGCTGGTTCACTACTGTTCCTTCCTTGGACCACTTTTGATAGATATTGACCACTGCAGACCAGGAACATCCCAAAAGACCTGCAGTTTTGGAGATGCTCTGACCCAGTCGTCTAGCCATTACAATTTGGCCCTTGTCAAACTCACTCAAATCCTTATGCTTGCCCATTTTTCCTGCTCTAATACATCAACTTTAAGGACAAAATGTTCACTTGCTGCATAATATTGTATATCCCACCCACTAACAGGTGCCATGATGAAGTATCATTGGTATAATCATGGTATAATATTAATGGTATAATGTCATTGTTATGTCTGGTCAGTGTATGTCCTCTCATTGCATTTTTAAACCTTGTTTATTCTGTTCTGGTTTCTCTTCTCTCTTGACCTGTCCTTCTTTGACTCACATATTGGATATACCCAAGACTACTTAGCATCCTGACCCCTGCTTAGACATTTAACTACAATTCTTGGTTTGCCGTAATAACGCTCAAACAGAATTTTCACACTTGCATTTCTCATTAATAAAACCGCATGTTAATAGAGACTTTTTTTTGAAGGAGTCTCCAGTTTCAGCACTTTGGAATACTGTTTTTTTAGAGTCGAAAGAGGAAATTCTTATAATTCTTTCATTGAAAATAATTAGAGAAATGATACACTATTTATAGCTGCAATCATGTAACGATAGGAACTAACCAGTTGCACTAAATACTAAATGTAACAATACATTTATACAAAGCGATAACATTGAAAAATTGCTGTTATATCAGAGGAATAAAACATTTGTTGGAAAGCTGCTACAGGACAAAGAGTCCATGTTGATCAATTGTGGTTATTCCTTACCTAACGAACACGTGTGTATTATCTACATCTCTATGCATACAAGTGCATTGACAAAAAGACAGGAGGTGGAGTTGAAGATGCTGCAATTTTCAAAGGGATTGATGAGGATGGACAGGATTAGAAATGAGTTTATCAGAGGGAATGTGCAGGTAAGACATTTTGGAGAGGCAAAAGAGGCATGATTGAGATGGTTTGCTCATATGCAGAGGAGGGACCGATTTGATGTGGTGACCCCCAACAGTAGCATCAAAGAAAAGATGTCTATGCATACAATTCATTAGGATATTAATGGAAGGCTGCGAACAGTCTAATAGCATGTTTAGAGGACTGGGGTGCATAAATGATACCAGCAATCATAATGCTCTCACTCTGGTCCTCCTTTTCTTGCGAACCGAATGGAAATAGGCCTGGGGAGGAACTTTGGGCCATCCGCTAAGAAGCCAGGTGCACTACCTGTAAGCCTATAAGCCCAATTTATGTTAAATGTCAATCAAACGTCCTGTAAATAGTGAACAATTTGGCTTGGTATTAAAGAGTCTTTATTCTCTGAGATGTGAATCTTTGGGGGGGGGGGGGTTGATGAAGAATGAGCGTCTGTTTTAGCTTACAGGGTTAAAACAAAACCCTCAGTGGATGGATTTGTAATGCATGCAAGCAGTCTGAGTATTGAGCCTAATGAGGAAAGACACCATATAGATGGGCAAAATGAATCAATACAAAGAAACTGGAAAAGGTCAAGGGTGTGCAGGAGTGGAGGAGGAGAAGTGTGAGCAACTAGGTTCTAAAAAAAAGAAAGCTTGAAAATGTCATCCTTGCTCACATTCCCAATTTGCAGTAAATGAATGATGTTGATAATTAAGGTAATGGTGGCTTCAGATACCCTTTTTTGGGTATGATCAAGCCATTTTTAGCATCCTGAATGTTTCTGTGTCTATCTATCTTTTTTTTTTTCTTCAATGAAAAGGCCGAACAGAGCTCACCCCAACAGATGGCTGATTATTCATTTGACAGAAAATCTGTACAAAAAAAAAAAAAATCCAGAGTAATGCGCCATCTAAAGGTCATTAAAAAAGTTATTAGACTCTGAAGCAGCGTCAGCAAGCAACAAGCAGTCGGTTTGTTAGAATGTCTACAGTGTAACACTAATAAGTAAATAACTCCAAGTAAAGGAAATGAATCCATGGTCATTTTTCTGTGAATTGTACCTGTAGATGTTATGACAGACTGATTCCTCCTGATGTCCTACTTCTGAAAGGAGTTCTCATCAACTGGAAACCATTTACTGTTGTTGAGGATGCCCTGACATGGACAGCTAAAAAACACTTGGGATGTCTGTGGATGGTTTCACTTGGAAACCATGAAGATAGCTTTGGACTACAAATGAAATTTTTTTTCAGTTGCATTGGATTGTTTCTCAGATCAGAAATTACATTCTCAAAACAACTTCAACCGCCATATGATGTAGTCACATGACTTTTTTTTTTCAAAGAAGAAAAAAAAGCATTTTTAGTTGCTTTGATCAAATTGCGAATTCTTCTGTACATTCTTTTAATTGATTGTGTACAATTGTCTGCTGTTTCCGACATTATAAATTGTTTGTCGTGTTGATCAAAATATATTATACTAATTCTCATTTGAATAGTCTTAACCCCCAAAACATCTCTCCATCAGTTCATTGCATAAGTCATTGAATGAAAAATGGTTGAAACAGTTGTCATCAGTCAAGCTTATCTTCTTCAAATTTCTATTCAACTTTTTTTTTGTAAATGTGTCTAGAATTTATGAATTGTGTAGATGAATCTTGAATTTCACTAATGAATTGGACGGCATCAAGATCAACTAATGATCAACTAGTTCTCTAAAATAGGTCTAAGGTGAATCTCGTGAACCTTCAATTGGTAATCAAATACAGACCGAGTAAAACACAGAATTGCAATTTCTAAAAATTGATGAACAACCAGGAAATGAACGACACTTTCAATCAATATCGCACATCCAGGATTGTGTACATGTGTGCTGCTGAAATTAATGGATGCCATACAGAAGAAATTCAAACCATAGTTTCTGTCAGAAAATACTGAAACCGTACACTGTCATACTGATAACTGATGACTAAACATTTTGACTCTCATGTTTGTGAACAATAACAAAAGGACTTCTGGCGGCAATTATGCATTCGTTGACACAAATACTTACTTTTGAGAGATGATCTAAGTATTTTGAGAAAAGTACCGGCTTTTGCAAGTAATCCAATGAGATGTGCTGTTTGTACAAATTGTGAGAAATGCACTTACTGGTGTGCAAATATTAAGAATGATTGAAGAAACGCCTTAAAGCAACTGAGAAAAACTGTAATACATTTTTTTTTTGTATAATGGCTTGGGACTACAGTCACCATGATCAGTTTTGCATTAAAGTCTCCTTCAGGGAAAAGTTAATTGCTTCAACAATGAGGAAATTATAACAAATAGACATTTGGTGTCACACGAATGAGAATGGGTTCTGTTTTGATTCTGTCTCCTTTCAAGTTTTTGCCTGCCACTGTCAGCTCAGGCTCACGCATAAGGGATATACTTCTAGAAATACATTTCTGAATTTGAAATGTATACTCTAAATCTTGATCTACAGTAACCCTTGTTTATTGCGGTGGTTACGTTCCAAAAGCGCCTGCATTAAACGAAAAAATGCGATCAACGGACGCCACCACGAAAATGCTATTTTATGTATACAGTACTGTACTGTATTAAAATTTTACTTCATTTTATAATTGATAATTATATTTTTATGTATACATTTCATTAATTCAACATAAAATTCCATAAAAACAATTCCCTATAAGTTTTTTGGTCTATTGTGCTATCCGCGAGAGACCGGGAAAATCAGCCAAACAAATGAGTTATGTTTCAAATGCAATTCCTGCAAAACGCAAAACTGCTTTTGGGGAATGTCAATTGTTAAACGTGCCATAGAAATAAAATTTAATAGAATTGAATTGATAGTGATGCCAGGGTTATTTCCTTCTTTTTGTATCGCTATCTAAAGAGAGTGATGCAGCAGCACTTTAGTTTTATAGTCTGTCAAGCTTTTTTACCCCCTCATACGCTCTGTTTAGACAGATCAACTTCATTATTGTGCTTGTCATCTTGTAGATCTTGCAACCCATCATGCATTGCATTCTGGAACATTGAGACATTTACATTTGTATTTCTCATGTATGTAACATTGATTATAGTTGGAAAATGGAGAGTTAAAAAAGAAACTCTTGCTCTTTTGTATCTAGGCACTTACAAATCTCAAAGTTATCCCAAATTTATTTTAGATTCTTTTTCTCAAATGAAATACTTATTCTCATACCAGAAATACATTACCAGCCCAACAAATTACTCATATATACAGTATCAACACATTAAATGAGTTCCAGGGTGGAGTTTTCATTTATGAAAGAACGCAATCTGAGAGTGGGAAGCGGAATGACAGCCCTTGTTTGAGATAATAGAGCTGGAACTTTCAATATTAGATATTTTACAGGGTCAGTGTATTTCCCTCCGTTTAAAGTAATGACTTCGTGTACCACAGAGTAATTTCAGCCATGGTCTATTACATAAAGCACATCTGGGGAATAATCAGACACTGGCTTTATATTTCATAGTGCCCTTGCATGTACAGTAAGCACATACACACATGTAGATAGACAAACATGGGATATATTGAGGGATGGATGGATTAGATGTAGTAGACCTGTCATGTACCTTTATTTTTCTGCCTTTTTTCTTTTTCTTTCTACTATTTGTTGCACATTACCTATTCAGGCAAATAAAACTGCATCCCAGTCAAACGAAATTGCAAATGAATTCGATTGCTTCTGTTTGTTTGTTTGTTATGGCACGCACAATAAGACGCCGCAATTTGCCGAATAAATAGAAAATTAGAGAAATCGCCCAAAGGTCATTAACTTCGCTGATACTAGCAATGAGAGACAAGAGCCAGTTAATTACCTTTTGCTTATTGTGCTCAAATTCATGTCCTGTCGCTCCGTCTCTGCCTGTTTTGGTCTAATCGGCTAAATTGTAGCTGTTACTCTTTGAACTCCATTAATTATATCCATCAATCACTCTCGCTGACCTGTGCAGCTCTCACGGCTAAGTCTAACTAACCAAGCCACCTGAGTGTGCAAAGCTACTGAACCGTTCTAATCTTAAATGTGCGGTGTGACGACCTGGATCTCAATTACCTGGAGATTGGGGAATTCAAGCATCGGCTTCAATATCGCAATCAATCTGTATATTTTTCGAGCTGTGCATCATGTGTTGAATCAGAAGTGTAAAACTCGGGCAAACATTAAACTCGGTGACCTGATGTAACCCAGACCTAATGAGAAACCAAGAGGCAGCCAAACAGCTTCAAATTATTCATGCTAGATCATCAGGATGCCAAGATTTCAGGTTCTGCTCTGATAGACTATGCATTTTTCAAAATAGTGCAAGATTTACCTGCTAACTTTGTAGAAATGGTAGTCATATATGACTTTATGACGTTTATTTGGAAATTCAGAAGTACTTTATCCAAAAGGCATCAAAGTGACTTCCTGTCTAATCTAGGTTTAAAATTTCCTATCAAGAAGCCTAAAAGTAACTCCAGAAGAATCTATGGTCATTTTAAATGGCCAATTAATATCTGAATGTGAGCCCATTTTTACTCTGTGGTACTGTTTAGTGCCATCTTTTTTTTGACAGAACCCTCAGTTTCATTTGTAAGATTTATTTATCAAATTTATCATTTATTCACTGTGTTCTGATGTTAAAACTTTATCACAGAAACTGTGCCATATCTCACAGAGCTCAAAATTCTTTATATACCATATAAGCTACACTAGCTAAAACTTTGAAACAACATTTTTAAACCCATCCAAAAATTATTTTTCTGTATTTGAACTAAAAACCCAGGTTTGAAGATAATTTGCATTCATGGTCTGCATTTTGTTTATTTCAATGTCTAATTTAAAAAATATGGAAAAATTGTGTTAGTTTTGATAAACAGAAGGGGAATATATATATATATATATATATATATATATATATATATATATATACACACACACACACAGTGCATTGCAAAACACAGTGCATTGCAAAAGTATTCATACCCCTTGAATATTTCCACATTTTGTCACGTTATAACCACAGACTTAAATGTATTTTATGTGAAAGACCAACACAAAGTATCGCATACTGTAATTGTGAAGTGGAAGGAAAATGAGATGTGGTGTTAAAGATTTTTTACAAATAAAAATCTGAAAAGTGTGGCGTGCATATGTATTCAGCCCCCTTTACTCCGATACCCCTAAATTAAATCCAGTTCAATCAACTGCCTTCAGAAGTCACCTAATTAGTAATTAGAGTCTACCTGTGTGTACTTTATTCCCAGTATAATTACAGCTGTTCTGTGAAGGCCTCAGTGGTTTGTTAGAGAACATTAGTGAGCAAACTGCATCATGAACACTAAAGAAGGTCACACCAGACAGGGATAAAGTTTGGAAAAAGTTTAAAGCAGGGTTAGGTTATAAAAAACATATTCCAAACTTTGAACATCTCACGGAGCACTGTTCAATCCATCATCTAAAAACCAAAAGTATGGCACAACTGCCAGGCCAGGCAAGGAGAGCATTGATCCAAGAAGCAGCCAGAAGGCCCATGGTAACTCTGGAGGAGCTGCAGAGATCCACAGCTCAGGTGGGAGAATCAGTCCACAGGACAACTATTAGTTGTGCAGTCCACCAATGTGGCTATTATGGAAGAGTGGCAAGAAGAAAGCCTTTGTTGACAAAAAAAGAATAAGATGTTCTGTTTGCAGTTTGCCACAAGCCATGTAGGAGACACAGCAAACTTGTGGAAGAAGGTGGTGTGGACAGATGAGACCACAATTAAACGTTTTGACCTACATGCAAAACGCTATGTGTGGCGGAAACCTAACACTGCACATCAGCCTGAACACACCATCCCCACCATGAAATATGGTGGTGGCAGCATTATGCTGTGGGGATGCTTTCCTTCAGAAGGGACAGGGAAGCTGGTCAGAGCTGTTCGGGATGATGGATTGAGCTAAATACAGGGCAATCCTGGAAGAAAACCTATTAGAGGCTGCAAAAAAAACGTGAGACTGGGGCGGAGGTTCACCTTCCAGCAGGACAACGACCCTAAACATACAGCCAGAGCTACAATGGAATGATTGAGATCAAAGCATATTCATGTGATAGAATTGCCCAGTCAAAGTCCAGACCTAAATCCTATTGAGAATCTTTGGCAAGACTTAAAAAATTGCTGTTCACAAACGTTCTCCATCCAATCGGATTCAACCGGAGCTGTTTTGTAAAGACGAATAGGCAAAAAATACAATATTTAGATTGCAAAGCAGGTAGAGAAAAATCCAAAAAAGACCAGTGTACCTGCAGCTGTAATTGCAGCGAAAGGTGGTTCGGCCAAGTATTGACTCAAGAGGGGGTTGAATACATATGCATGGCACACTTTTTTAGATTTTAGATAGAACACCATGTATCATTTTCCTTCCACTTTATGCGATACTTTGTGTTGGTCTATCACATAAATCCCAATAAAATACATTTTCGTGGTTAATGAATACTTTTGCAATGCACTGTCTATATCTATATAACAAAAAAAAAGATCCACAATTATTTTTGAAAGCATTTTCACTTTCCAGCTTTTTTTTTCCCACAACTGCCTTAAACTTTGGCACACACCCATATATTAAATGTCTGCTCTATTAGGGGGAAATCAAGGGCTTTTTAGTTGCATGCATTCATATTTAAAGCTCATATAAAAAGCCATGAGGTCTCTGATGGCTGATGTGCAGTAAATTCATATTAATAACCGGAAATATTGGAAAGGTCCGGGTACGCACGTGTGTTGTCGGTTACTAAGCAACTTACTATCCAATACTGCGTCACTTCCTGTGGAACAGAGCCGGTGTCAGAGTCGGGTGTGTGGACGCGCAGACAGCTGAGGAGCTCTTTTCTGATTCTTGTGCTACTAAGTATCGGATTTGGTCCAGTTTCCGGAATACGTATTAGCTTTGTTTACATGTGTGAAGTAGATACTTGGTTTTGGATTAGTTTTTATGAAAGAACAGGTTTAGGACGGATGTTGGATACGGTGTATCTTCTCGTAACGAGACTAACGGCGGAAACGGAAGCTGGAATGTCCCTCTAAGTGTCCAAGTTGTAACTCTGTATTTGTTTATTTTTTGGTAACTTCTGTGTCTGGTTGCTTTAAAACAAGTGCGGAGTGTGCGGTTGGACCCGGAGACACCGGAGAAGCTCTTGGTGCCACTTGACCCTGTTTTCCAGAAACGAAGACGCACCTGAGAGGGACACTGTTGGAGGACAGTTTTCATTCGAGTTCCGTTGACACTCGGGACAATGAAAAAATGCAGGATAGACGGTGGGTTCCATCTGAAAACAACGTCCCTACTGTGAGTCCTAGACCGAGGGTGAAGTCGTGGCGACTCGGCTGGGAAGCTCAGCATGAGGAGTGACGCGCAGGACCGGCGACGCCACGCGGCGCTCCGGGGCGCCCGGTAGCCGCGGCTCTGTCCCCCCTCCTCCCCCTTTCTCCCGCGGGTTGTTCGTGTCGCGTGCGCGAGGATGAGCGCGGACCTGGAGCGCGTGTCGCTGAGCTCCTCGTCGGCCGGCTCGCTGGCCTCGAGCGCGCGCGCGCTCTCCGCCAACGTGCGCAAGCTGCACGACGCGCTCAACCTGCTGCTCAGCGAGCTCGAGCGCGAGCAGTTCGTGCACTGCCTCAACGTTTACCACGCCAAGCGCAACGTCTACGACCTGGTCCAGACCCTCAAAGTGATCCTCGACGCGCCCAGCAAGCGCCAGCTGCTCCCCATGCTGCGCCTGGTCATCCCGCGCTCCGACCAGCTCCTGTTTGACCGCTACACCTCTGAGGGACTCTATCTGAAGTCCGACCTGCTGGCCGGAAGGAACGGCGAGCACGAGAGCGCCGACTCGGCCCCCGCGCGTTCAGCTTTGCGCGCGTCCCCTGAGCACCAGAGCAGCACCGATGGCACTTCCACTGCGCTCGTCCCGCTCCTGGGCAGACATTTTCTCCCCGAACCCCCGGGAGAGGTCAGGCAGGTGACCCTGAAGCGCCACAAGAGCAACGAAGGTTTAGGCTTTAGCATCCGTGGCGGATCCGAGCACGGGGTCGGGATTTACGTGTCTCTGGTCGAACCGGGATCCATGGCCGAGAAAGAGGGACTGCGAGTCGGCGATCAGATCCTCAAAGTGAACGATAAAGTGTTCGACAGGTTTACTCATGCCGATGCGGTTAAGGTAAGTTCTGCTTTCAAAACCACAACGTTTCATATGAGAAACGGGTTTGGTTGTGAAAATGCCGCTGGTTCTTAACACTGGTCCTGGAGAACCCCGTGGCGTGCAGAGTTTAATGTAGAGGTGTGCTGTCCATGGTGCTATGATGCCAGATGCATGTTCTCTAGCTGCAGGAGATCTCCAGGTCTTCCTGCCAAAGTTAAGTACATTTCTATTATTATTAAAAGGAGCATAAAGACACCTTGAAGTCAGGAAAAAAAGCCTTTTTTTGTGGATTGGGTACATTTATCAGGTGGGGCTCTGTAATCATTTTCATCCTGTATGATAAAACCTTCACATCTGGAAAGAAATAAAAAAAATGACAGCTGAGAAGTTTTCAGTGAGTTGTGTTTTTTAGAAGCCGTTGATTGTGTTAATGCAGTTCAACAAGTTTTATCTGTATACAGCTTTTAACATTGTCCCGAAAGGGATCCCATCGTCATCTGGGTGGCACCGAATTTCCATTTCATCAACACTATATTTGAGCAATGTGAATGGAAAAAATCCAGCCAAGAAATAGGTAGCAGTAACGTGAGATAGAAAATAAATTTTTGTTACATTTTGTTGTCTAGTGTTAATCTCACCTTAAAGGCCGAAGTCTTAACGGCTTAAATAGGAACACCACGTACTTATGTATTACAGTTAAGACTAACACAAGCTGTGAGTGTTTTGTCTGTTGGCTTAATGGATTTGATCCTCGTTTAATAAAGCACTCACTTAGAGTCCCATCAGGATTCGAGAGCGAGCGGTTAATAAGTTCCACAAAGATTTCTCTTGCCTCATTATTTTTCTTATTATCTATGGCTGCAGTAGTGATTAGGAATAAAAACACTTCAGGGCTGATTTTATAGCAAATAAATGATAACAGGGTCAGTTGATGTGGTCAAAATATGACCCATTTACAATCAACTGAATGGTACTTCAATATGTAGCAATTTACTTCACATGATGGCATGTATTTATTTATTTTAATAGTTATAGTTCTACAAATGCCCAAAACTAAAATTTCCTGATATCAATTATATTATAGCAGCTATACAAGTTGTTATCTTACAAGCTTCTCTTTTTTTTTCGCCTCTCGCTTGTAGTTAATAAATTTGTTGAAAAGCATTGTGGAGACTTCTCAATAACATACCTTACAAAGCACTGAGACACGAGAGTCCTTCCAGAGTACTCCTTTAAAATAATTCAGTATGAACAAGTACTCACTGCACTACAAGTCTCTGTAAGTATTATATATGATTGTTTTTTATCATGTTTTTGATACAAGGGCTTTGACTTTTCTTTAAAAAAAAAAAAAGGCAGCAGGAATGAACGCTTTATGCAGATGTAAGTGTTAATGCCGTATTACTCGACTTGAAAAAAGAAATAACTCGTCCCTAGAATCCAGTGTGTCAGACACAGGGCCCATTTCCCTGATTAATTATTTATTTATCTAAGCCAAGGAGCATGTCCGTCCATAAAGAAGTCAATGTGATTAGTTTTCTCGTTCGTGCCTCAGCATGGGAGGTCCAATGGGGCTGCCCATTTTATCAGCCAGCTCACTGCCCGCTGTTATCTTACGTCAGTAATCGCACACTGCATGCTGAGTTTTGATCGATATCAGCAATATGTATTCTCTTCATGCATGTATCGGGTATCACTGCCTCAGGGAGAAGTTATTGTTATTTCGAACAAATAAAAGAATCTTAGGTCATTTCAGGCGAGTGTTTCGATTCGGCCTGGACCCTGGTATTGTTTTTTTTATTTTTTATATTTGAAATATCCAAGCTGCTTTATCACATAGGCCCCGATTAAGCTCTGAGGTATTGGTTGGCTTGATAGTCATTTTTAGTTTTATGCAAAATCTGTGAAAAGGGATGACTTTAGCAAGCGTGTCGATTATGAACGTATATCAGGGTGTGTTTGTGTAGCTATTGAAAACAACAGACAAAAAATTCTGGGTAGGTTGTTTTACACAGCCGAAGCCAGTGTGAGCAATAGGAGAGCTGGTTTCTTGCAGAAATTTCACGCCTTCTGTTTGGCAAATAAAGATTTTAATAGGCATTAGGATACCTTTTGGTTTGTTTTTACACAGCAAAACAAAACAATGTTTGTCTGAGAGGTGTTTTAGTTAAAAATGTACTCTAAAATATCTTTTGTGCATTGGTCAATTATGGTATTAGAAAAGAATAAGCAAATCTTGCTTGACCTCAAGAATGACCTGAGGCATACAGTAAAACAGTGGTCCCGGGCCGGTCCGTGGGTCAATTGGTACCGGGCCGCACAGAAAGAATACATAACTTACATTATTTTCGTTTTATTTATAATTTGATTCTGAACGATGTTAGCGCTAAATTAAAACCGCTAAATTGAAATATTTTTTTGAAGTTAAAATATTGTCAGACATTAAACCGGTCGGTCCGTGGTGCAAAAAAGGTTGGGGACTGCTGCAGTAAAAGACACGGAGTGATGGTGTAAAGCAGCGGTTCCCAACCTTTTTTGCGCCACGTACCGGGTTAATGTCTGACAATATTTTCACGGATCGGCCTTTAAGGTGTGGTGGATAAATACAACATAATAAAATGATACAACCAGCATAATAACTGGTATTTTCTAAATATAATAATAAATGTGAATCCACTGTGTTGTTTTTTGTTCATTTTGCTAGCTTGGGGGTTTGAATTTAGCGGTAATGTATTATGTGTTAGCGGCCGGAGCAGCCCCTTTAAGAAGGTAGAGGATGTAGGTAAGACATGTGACCGAGGCGAGGCATCATGACATGCATCAAGAGTGAGTCATAGACAGATGTGGTGGAGAGAATCCGGAAATTTTTCAAAATAAAATATCATTCAGAATCAGAAAATAAATAAAAGGGAATTAATGTAAATTATGTATTCTTTCTGTGCGGCCCTGTACCAATTGACCTACAGACCGGTGCAAGTACATTGACTCAAATACTTTACACCGGTAGTCCCCAAACCCCGGGCCATGGACCACTAGTGTAAAGTATTTGAGTCAATGTACTTAGTTACTGTACTTAAGTCAAAGATATAAGCAACTTTTACACTCTGCTCAACTACATATATGATTTAATATATGTACTTTTTACTCCATTAAACCTTATTTGACAATGACCATCACCAATTACATTTTGCACAATCTTCTGTGGCATATTTATTCCTCAGAAAGGTGATATTTACTTTAATTTAAATTGTTTGTGGAACACTATTGGTTCTTCTACTTTGTGACATAATACTATAATACTACTTTGTTTTTTAAACTTATTTTTTTTTTTTTCACGAATTGTTTGATCATTTTTTTCATTCTGGCATGTTGAGGAGGCTGTTGTGTTGATCTTTGACTAATCCAGTGTTGAGGTGAACAATTTGATTTGTATTTTTGGAAATAAAACCTTACAAATCAATAGTTTTTGGCTTCTAACTTACATGTGTCTTAAGGACTAGTGCATCTTTGAGCCTACTTTCATTTTGAGTAAAATAATCAAGTACTGTTCAAATCAGATACTTTAAGACTTTTACTCAAGTCATATTGTAATTGGTGACTTTTGACCTTTAATGGATTATGTTTTGCAGTAAAGTATGTATACTTTTGCTCAAGTATGATTTTCAGGTACTCTTTCCATCTCTGTCACAGAGTCAGCACTAAATATATAACTAGACAATGATATGTCAATGTGCATTATGTTGAATATGATTTGTGTATTGGGGCTAGAGTTATTTTCTGCTTTTGTTTATCCTGCCAAATGTACCTAGAACACATTGCGTTTCTGCAGCTCTGTGTTTTGGCTAGGTTTGCTCCTCATGGGTCAGTTTAGCAATCCAAAATACACAATACGTTTGGCATTTCAGTTCATTCAGTACCAAATTGTTTTCTCACTGCAATCTAACTGCTCTGGTTTTCAATTAGAACTTGCTCAGATATGGGTGCAAACTGGGTGTTTTGTTCAGTCCTTACCTGCTATTACACTAAAGTGAATTTTCTACTTTATAATCAAAGAGCATTCACATTCATTGCATGTTTTGTGTTCCTGCTTTGTCATCTTCATTTCTGGTTGTTTATATGAAATCGAATTCCCGGAAGAAGTTCTTCCCAGTGCACTCTGTGGAAGCAAAAGCAATGTCTTGATAGCAGACCGAACGAGATGGCAGTGGCGATAGCCGAAATGTGAAAAACACAACACATCGGATGCAATGCAGTGTAAACAATGCAGAGATGCACATCAGCGATGAGTCAAAAATGGAAAATGAACGCACCCAGTATCTCTAGACTATAATTTTTCATTCCCGACTCACGTTATTCAGTGATTTATGAGGTATTGAAATGTAAATAGTAATAGAAAATAAATTAGTGATAAACATTGTATGTTATCTTAATGAGACCTGTTAAGATGGACATAGATTCCCTTTTGTTCCCTTTTATCCCAAATCCATAATATTCTTCTCTTGTTCCTATTGCTTTTATTTTTTTCTTCTATTCCTGTTAGACAGTACAGGTTCTGTTATGGCCCAACACTATGATAGACAGTGGAAGGACAGTGAGGACAGTGAAATGACAGATGGTCTTGAACATGACTGATCTTTATCCACAATGGAGATTTACACCTGACGAGCTGAATCCCATGTGTGCTGTTTGGTCGGTTTATCTATTAGAAGAAATTATACGCTATTTTTTAGCAGTGAGCAACCAAGATGTGCAATTTTCTTAATTTGAAAACGTGTATTATGAAACTGAGAGGATTTGATCCATCCTATTGTGGACACACATGGCCTTATTTTTCTTCAAGGTAATAAGAAAATCAAACCTAAATTTGTCCATCTCTAGTACTCTGTGTGTCTTGGTAACTCAGTGGTTAAGGCTCCGGTTTACTGATTGGAAGGTTGGGGGTTCAAGCCCCAGATTTGCCAAGCTGCCCTTAAACATCTGTGCTCCAGAGGCTCTGTAACATCTCTGACCCTGGCTTCCTAACATCGCTGGAATATGCAAAGAAGAATTTCCCTGTGCTTTAAAGTATAAATGAACAAGCACCTTTTGTATATCAAGACATGAAAGCCTCGAAATCCGTATATACACCAAACAGGCATAACATTATGACATTATAACATTATGACCAGTGAAGTAAATATCAGTGATAATCTCTTCATCATAGTACCTGGTAATTGCAGCAAGTGAACATTTTCTCCTCAAAATTGATGTGTTACAAGCCGGAAAAATGGCCGAGCGTAAGGACTTGAGAGAGTTTTACAAGGAACAAATTGTGATGTCTAGACGACTGGGTCAGAGCATCTCCAGAAATGCTGCTCTTGTGGGATGTTCCCGGTCTGCAGTGGTCAGTATCTATCAAAAGTGGTCCAAGGAGAAAACAGTGGTCTACAATGGTTGACAGAGTCATGGGTGGCCAAGGCTCATTAATGCACATGGCGAGCAAAGGCTGGCCCATGTGGTCCGATCCAACAAACGTCCTACTGTAGCTCAAATTGCTAAAGAAGTTAATGCTGTTAATTCAGGACTGTTTTGGCAGTAAAAAGGAAGGCCAACCCAATTTAACGCAGATGGTCATAACGTTATGCCTGATTGGTGCACTTTCAGCATAAATGTACCACACTTTGTCACCTCTATAATAAAATCTATATACAAGTTGAACTTCATTTGTTGCTTTAAGATGAAGTCAAGTGTATGCCACTGATGCATCAGGCTGAATGCAGAAAAAAAGTTGAAGAGCTGAATACACAAAGAGACGGCGACAGCTGCCGTTCTATCATAAACACAACTGCAATAAATACTTTCCAAAAGCATATTTTAAATATAACTTCTTTCTGGCTTCCCTCAAGCTCTGCAAGAGAGGAGGAAGTATTTTATGTCAGCTGCTTCTGAGTGCTTAAATTACCTCGAGAGCTTAATGCCACAATTGAATAAACAGTTAAAAACTTTTTCAGTCTTCCTCCTGCCATGAACCCCCCTTGCCTTATCACTCCCACTGGGGAGCTCTGGCATCACAGACAGGCACAGCACCGGCTGTAAATCCTCTGCTATCACGCCTTCACCTAGATGGAATGAGTAAGGGGCGGTGGAGGAGTGACTCCCGGTTAATCACATTGGTGCCCAAAGATGAACTTGTGGGATGATGCACGAGCATGCGAGCAGTCCAGAGAAAAGTAGTAACTCAGAGGGACCTTTTTCTATCAGTCTTTCACTGTAAGTATTAAGGGCCCAAGTATCTGTGGACGAATTATTCATTTTTAAACATTAAATGTTCGCCGCTGTTTAAATGGGACGGACGAGGATTGACAGGATTAGACTTGAGTTTATGACACGGTTCCCTGGTGGTCTAGTGGTTAGGATGCGGCACTCTCACCGCTGCGGCCCGGGTTCGATCCCCGGTCAGGGAACCAACCCCAGCCACTCTTAGTGCCGGTCCCAAGCCCAGATAAATGGGGAGGGTTGCGTTAGGAAGGGCATCCAGCGTAAAACACGTGCCAAATCGAACATGCGGATCATGAATACGGATAATCCGCTGTGGCGACCCCTAATGGGAGAAGCCGAAAGAAAGTTTAGACTTGAGTTTATGACAAGGACAGCACATATAGGATATTTTGGAGACAAGGTGAGAGAGGTGTAATTGATATGGTTTGGTAATGTGCAGAGGATGGACAGGGGGTATATAGAAGGCCAAGGAGGGAAGACATGCAGGTGGTTGGCTTGAAAGAGGCAGATGTAATGAAAGAGGGCAGTGCGAAATGAAGGCGTATGAAAGAAGAAAAAGAAACGGTCCCCGCTGTCCCCATTCAACCCTGTTAGATGAGTATACAGACATTTGCCAGGAGGGAGGATCGAGTATTTTGCGTAACTAGATGCTTTTCCAATTTGATTTAAATACCCCAGCTTTATAAGCAGATAAAGTCAGAGTTAAAAAATAAATATGTCTCCATATGTTAGTCAGCATGCCAGCAGGCTGAGTTATCTTCATGTTTTAGGAGCAGAAGGAGGGCCATCTGTCTTTGAGACAATGCGAGTGTCCTCTGGGTCTCTAGTGTGCTTCACAGATATTGTGATTTCAGTTTATTCAAAGATGCTAATCCAACAAGTAGGGGAATTGTATGGGATGCCCTCTGCCTCCTAGCGGAAATATATTCTGTAGGTCCAGAGATTAGAATTTAGGTTTAGATGTGTGTGTGTGTGTGTGTATGTGAGCAAGAGAGAGAGAGTTTTTGTTCGTGCAGTAATGAGTCGTATCACATGATGGGTAACATCTCCTGGGCTGCCTGAGTTTGCCTCCTTCTCAAGCAAGCTGTGATCGATGACTGTGCCCTGCAGTCCCTTTTCTTCTCCTAGTGAAAATAAAGCTGAAACTAAATCTTCTCTACTTCTTTTACTGTCTACAATGTGTGGTAGAATGTTCATATATATTCAGCACGCTCAAAATGTTAAATACAGATATACTATTCCGACAGCGTTTTAGTGGCACGCAAAGATACGAGATTGAGTGAAAATATTTTGAGAATAAATCCAAAATGACCAGAATAAATGTGAAATATTTTGAGAATAAAGTCATAGCAATATGAGGTTCAAGTGGTCATATTTTAAAAAAAATCACAGAACTGCTGGAAACATTTCAATATTTCGCATAAAATGGATGTGGAGGATTTGGTTCAACCCTACTTTAGGTTAGGTCTTTCGGTGCATCATCACAGAGTTATAATTAGTAAACGGAAACAGCAGCGGTTCTGTATTAAACTTAATTTATTCAGAAGAAAATAATCAGACAGGCATTGAGGAAATTGCTTCTTTTGTGCAGGCTGACGGATATCGATGGTTGCATCTGAGTGCTATTCGAAGAAGAGACGTTGTTTCTCAAGAGTCTATGAGGATGATGATCAAAGAAATCAACCCTGGAGGAGTTGAACGCTGGCGCACTCGATGTCTATGACGTAGCCAGTATTTCACCAGGGGTCTGGGATTCAAATATTTTGACTTTATACTCATATTTCTATGACTTTATTCTTACTTTTTTTTGGCGTATTGCTACACCTTTAATCTCGTAATCTTAGATTTGTTTTGCCACTTAAATGTTGTTGTATATGATAGAGTGGGATATGGTAGCTCACTGATTTGGACTTTGGAAATCTGATCAGAAGATCGTAAACTCAATTTTCTGCACCACCAAAATCCCATTAATGGGCACTTGAGCAAGGCCCTCAACGCTCAACTGCTCAGTTGTGTAAATACGATAATTTCAAGTCGCTCCGCGTCTTACGGCGTCTACTAAATGGCGTACATGTAATAGCCAACAGGATGAATATGGATGTCTGAAGGCAACCATGAAATCTCTAAAATATCTAAAAGAGTATATGTTTTTTCTTCAAAATCGTAAAAAGTCTAAAAAGTCAAAAATATAAACTTTTTATCCCTTAAAAAGTCTTAAATTTGCTGTTCTGGGTCTTAAATAACTTTAAACAGGTCTTAATTTTCTGACATCCATGTAACGCTGCCTTAATGTTCATTGAAATGCTCGTGCAGCACATTAAAGTTTTTTTGTTGTTGTTTTAATTGTGTTGTAGTTCTTTCTTCATAATTCACTGTATTATTCATACAAATGAGACCAACATGGAACAGCCAATCAGCTTTCTGTTATTAGTCCGAATCTCTCGTGGATTGTACCAGAGACATAAAACGGATTTTATTTTTCAGCTATGAGGAAGTGCAAGTTTTGTAATACTTGACTTGAAAATCTTTGTATTAGAGCTTGGTTAAGGCATGTGTGTGTGTTTTTATGTAAATTTTTATTTAGAATTGGTCTTAAAATGTTAAAAAAGTAAAAAGTCTTAAATTTTACTTGATGAAACCTGCAGAAACCCTGAAAATTTGCTACGGCTACTTCGAGAAGGGTACGTTTTAGATGACCAAACACATAATTCTCTGTCCTTTTGTCTCTCTTGCCTTTTTGTCTGTTTGCTAATCATTGAACAGATGAAATGAAACATCTATAAAAATCTTTAGAAAATGGTCTAATTTTCAAAGTATTGTCTTAAACCTTGTATACTCTGGTCCAGTGATGTACCTTCAATACGTCTAACAACTTTATGAAATATCAGAAATGATCATGTGGCCTGAAGCAGTTTATTGCATTTCACTATACTGTAATGCAATAAACTGCTTCAGGTCACATGATCATGATTAAATGAAAACAGAATATATATATATATATATATATATATATATATATATATATATATATAAAAAATATTCTGTTTTCATTTATTCAGTGTTTTCGGTTATATGTGATATATGAGATGTTAATTGTTCTTTATTTCATGGTTCACATTTTGCGTTCTTGTTTTGTCTCATTCAAGCTGTTTGTTAATCGGCCGGCCCATTACCTGTTCTACATTGCGAGTCTGCCTGCTGATTTGGATTTGTTTGTCGTTTCTGTCAATAAACCCAGCACTTGCATCCAGTGTTCTAACTGAGTGTTACATGGCACATCCGTTTGTGCGCTGTACAAAACATATATATATATATATATATATATATATATATATATATATATATATACACATTACATGAATATAAAAAACACACACACATGGTAATGAATACGAGGACAGAAATAATCTCTGACAGTATGGAAACATCTATGTTTTCATGTTGATTCTGGGATTATATAAAATACTGTCTGAATTTGATCCATCTGGTAGACTGCAGAGCAGAAGGCTCCTAATGAACGCATGGGAATTGATAGTTGTTCCGAGCTTCATTTAAGGTCTGTTTAGAATTGTTGCGTAAATGATTATTTCATTTGGACAGAGACGCTCAAACGAGAATAATTACTCACTGCTTTTGTTTGTCCTGGCACGGAGAGATGAAAAGAGATTTTGTTCACATTTTTTTGTCGTTTACTGACAAGAAAAGATCAGTATTGATTGACTTACCAATCTCTCTCTCTCTCTCTCTCTCTCTCTCTCTCTCTCTTTGTGGTAGAGTTTGAACAGGCAGTTTAGGACACACCAGGGGCTTCTTTCTCAACACCTTTCAAACTGAGTTAGAGTAAAATCAAACGCGCACACCGTGATATATTATCGAGACAGGAAGAAAGAATGCCATGCTTACTAAAGCTGATAATTCATTCGTGCCCTGTCAGGGAGAAGACAGAAGAACAGATGATGAGGGAGGAAATGAGGAGAAGTGAGGTAAGGATCGGGAAGGACGAAAAGGGTGGATGAAATGTGCAAATTCAAAGTGTTGCTGTGTAAAACGCACGCAAGGAAACAGTACACATGCAAGAAATGAAGTGCGTTACTGACTACAGTACAGCACTTCATTACAGCTAGTCAATCAGGAGGTTGAGGATGTTTTGGGGGTTTTTTACATATGAAGAAACTTCCTTTACTAACTGAACCTTGTTGTAAACAATCAGTAAACACGGAGGGTGGGCGAGGGCTGTTATGAGTTTCTTCCAAAACAAATCAAATTCAATATTTCAAAATAGCATATATTTTTTTAACTGCTGCTCATGCTCCATCACAAAGCACTTTGACACACTTACAGGAAATCTGCCCTCTTCAGCATACACTACCTCACAGTTGCCCACAATCAACTGTTCTTGAGAATATACAGTACATTACAGTATACACCAATCAGGCAAACCATTTGAGATTATAACAATATGACCAGTGAAGTGAATATCACTGATTATCTCTTCATCATGGCACATGTTAATGTGTGTGGGATATATTAGGCAGCAAATGAACATTCTGTCCTCAAAGTTGACGTGTTAGAAGCAGGAAAAATGGGTAAGAGTCAGGATTTGAGTGAGTTTAACATGAGCCAAATTGTGATGTCTAGACAACTGGGTCAGAGCTTCTCCAAAACTGAAGCTTTTGTGGGATCTTCCTGATCTGCAGTGGTCAGTATCTATTAAAAGTGGTCTAAGTAAGGAACAGTGGTGAACCAGTGACAGGGTCATGGGTGTCCCGGGCTTATTGATATACGTGGGGATCAATGGGTGGTCCGATCCTACAAACGACTTTCTGTAGCTCACATGGATAAAAAAGTTAATGCCGTTAATGCTCGATGGGTTAGGCCTGTTTTGGCAGCAAAAGGGGGACAAACACAATATTAGGCAGGTGGTCTTAATGTTATGCCTGATCGGTGGCCACAAAGTTATGCCTGATTAGTGTGTACGGTATCACGCTTTTCACCCAGAGAGCACAGCCAGCCAGCTTTTGAGAACCCCGTACAGAGATGGCGTCACAGTCCACTGAATTTACAAGTGAATTGACCTCCAAGTAAAACATTTATAAAACACTTAAAAAATTTTCCTTTTTTTTAAACTATTGCCTCAAACCTTGTATTAAGATTCTGGTCCAGTGATGTACCTTCAACTAAATCATGTCCAAGTGCATGTGATTGGAGAATTCACAATAGATCTGTTATAGAGGTGAATTTACAAGTGTTTTGGCCGAGAAGCAATGTTTTATTTTATTTTTTAATTTTTTTTTTATAACATTTTTGTTTTAATTTCCTGTATACACAGGCTCACATTAGACATTAATTTAGAATAAGAGCAAAGAAAAAGTAGGAAACCTTTATTTCTTTATAGCTTTATTCAT
>JAAIIK010000098.1:3990045-4027065 GCA_014706435.1 Silurus glanis
AAGAAAATTGGACTCCTTCCTTTGTGCGAGACTTGGCCTTTTCCACCCATGATTATTTAGGGAGGAAGAATATATTGGAGTAATTTAATACAGCTCACTTGACCCCTCCCATCTCCTCTCTCTCCCGCTCACCCACCCACCCAGTCTTCGTTCACATCACCTCTTGCTCAGACTCGAGTCAACGGCGGACAAGCGATAATGTCTTGTATCTCCAGATGGCCGATGGACAGAGAGAAGTTTTGTGTGCATTTCTAAAGAGCCGGTACAGTATTGATGAGAAGGTACTGCCCAGTGCCATGGCTCAGTGTGAGGCTTCTGATTGGCTGCTGCCATGATCAGTGACTCCTGCTGGTAAATAATTGAAGAAGCAAGCCACCTCACCTGAAAGCTGCTGCTGCTTCACTGCTGTTAAGCTGTTGAGAGAGAGAGAGAGAGAGAGAGAGAGAGAGAGAAAGTAAGAAGGGAAAGAAAATAATAATTGATTTTTCACCAGTACATTTTTTTCATTTGTTTTTTTTTTTAGAGATGATAGTCTCGAATTGACCATGTGTTCTCTACGTCTCGCTTTATTTGTATTCCCGCTGTCTTTGATAGCATCAATTTATTACAGCGAGCATTCTCTGAGTTAAAATATGACTAGTGATATTATGCATGACCTGGGGGATGAACATATGCAACATGGAAAGATCCACAGCACCAGATCCATCTGATACTTCTAAAGAAATTCAGTTAAGACAGTATTGATGTGTTTGACATTTTCCGACTATGGATGCACGGCCCAAAGCGCTGATGAAATTAGAGATATATTCAATTCAATTTCCTTTTTTTTTTAAATGACATTGTCCCAAAGCAGCTTTGGGGTTATAAAGTTGGAATGTATAAGTTTACTGCTTATAAGTTTGTTCCGTAAAAGTTGAACCCTAATTAGCGAGCCAGTGGAAAAACTCACTTGAGATGTTATAAGGAAGAAACCTTGAGAGGAACCAGACTCAAATGGGAACCCACCTTCATCTGGGATATAGCAATCAGGATATTGGTATCAATCATGATTCGACACATTTTCTGATCCCGTCCACTGAGGTTATCCAACACAAGCTCACTTACTTGCTGCTACTGCTGTCAAGCTTTACCAAGAACTTTGGATTAAAATCGTACTACAGCTTTGTTTCACTTACAAAATAGCAGTAAACATACACCAATCAGGTTCATTAATTCACCAGTCATAAAGTTGTAATGCCTGATCGGTGTTAAACTGGGGACTTTTAATTTTACAAGTCTAAAAATAGACGTGTCAGTATTGAACTCTAATAGCACACGTCACGGTCCAGTCCATCAGATTTTTCCAGCCATGTGTGTTCCTTTCCCAAACTGTTACTATGAAATTGGAGGCACACAATTATGTCTTTGGATCCGGTATCTTCCAGCATGACAGTGCCCCTGAGCTCCATGAAAATATGGTTTACATGGGTTGTTGTGGTGATCTTGAGTGGCCCGTGGTAGAACTCTGATTTAACCCTACTGAATACCTTTGGGATGAATTAGAATGCTGTTTAGATGCAGATGCAACTTTGATTTTCAGGTGCTCACATACTTTTGTCTATATGGTGTATTCAAACAATAGTCTGGTATACATCGAAAGGACATTTGGTGTATAAAATGAGAACCACTCAGCTCTTATTCCTTCTCACACTCCCCATTTCCTCTCTGCCTTCCCCCTTTTCTGCGCTGGCTTCATCCCTGCTATTTGCATTCAGAATTGGTTTTCCAGACATAGCTCAGGTCCAGGTGTGGACAGAATTAAGTGTAATTACTACAGTAATCATTCTTTTCAGATGTAATATTCTATTCTTGGCCTGTCAGTGGTTTTGGCATGATTAAAAGTTGAATTTTTTTTTCTCACTTGCTAATCACTTACATGTTCCCCAAGCTACTCTTTTCTTTATTCTAGCATGCATGTGTAATAACCTGCTTGTGCCAAGTATTCATTGATGCCACTGTTGTGCTCAGTCAGCAAACATACAGCTGATAATAGAAAATAAAAAAAGTTGAGCTACCTTTAGCTATAAGTAATCTTGAATCATACTGTAATACTCAGGGCAGAGGACTGGATCAAAGCATTGAGTAGTCCCCCAAGACCAATTTTTAATTTAGTCATGCAAATCTAACACAAACAAGAGCATTAATTCGGTTTGTGGGTGTTTTTTTAATGTGAACCTCATGAATATTACTAGGATTCTGCTGTACTCAGACTAGGCTGTTTATGCAATTAAGGAGCAAAATCTGTTTATTTTTTTTTTTTTATCACGACATTGAACCGAATACAGAAATTTTTCTATATTAAACATATGTCCAATTTGCCAATCATGCAGCAGCATTACAATGGATAAAACCATTAGATGCATTTGATCAAGAGCTATGGCAAGAGATGGCAGCGTTGGTGTTTCCAAACGGGCTTTTTGAGTATTTCAGACAGCGCTGATCTTTCCCATGAGTGGCAGATGGGAGCAAGACACTGATTCGAAAAGGCCAAACTTGATTGGTCTGAATGGAATGCTACACTTTACACCCATGGTGAGCAGAACAGCATCTCAGAACACACAAACCTGTTATCTATGAGCAAGAAATTGAGGTTCTGCTACACATGCATACACTTAGATAAACAACACTTGGTCTTTTTGTCTATATATATATTGTCTATATTTTGCCTATAATAGCTTTAGTCCTGAATCATGAATTTATAGTACGACATTTATATCGTGAGTTTCATTTATTCTTTGTCAAGTAATGAAGCAGATGATAGCGGATAAATAATTTAACCCACGAAACCAACAAATCAAAACCAAATACAAAGCAATAAACAAAATTAACAGAAAGAAACGCAAGTGGAAGGTGGATCTAGAAAACCACCAAAGGGCAGGAATGAGACACAACAACAGTAAATGGAAAACAAAGAGTGCTGTGAGACGTGAGTAAATATACATGTGCTTATTTACATTAATGTGAATCAGGTGTACAAACACGTGGAATGGTGTGTAAAGGTGCAATGAACGCAGTCCCTATCCATAATCCAGAGAAACTGCTTTTACTTGGCTGTTCTGAATGTTCTCTGAAACCTCTCATCTGAATGTACTTCATCTTTAGTAGTAGGTACCGATGGCCGAAACTAGAGGTAATCAGCATCGGCCAATTGCGCTGCAAATTAGGCTGATTAATAGGCCTCCCAACACCTGCTACGATCATTACTAACAGATTTTGGTAAATTTTTTAATCTGTCATGCAGAATCGGCCAAAAAACAGCTGTCGCTGTCCGACTAGAGCAAATGGTGCAGAACACACTGGAAAAACTAAAGCGGACCGACAATCCAACCCACCCCGACATTGCCCGATGGCCGACCGCCAGCTTGGGCTTTAAGTTCTTATCCTTTATTCTTAATCTAGCCTTATATATTTCATTGGTTTAATATGATGCTACGTTTAGAGAGAGAATGGAAATACAATTTTGGAACTGTATTCTTAGTGTTTATTTGAAACAATTTTCTGTAAATCAGTCAAACATATCGGCCTAAAAAAATCAGCATAATTTTCCGGCTATCCGCTGCCTTGATTTCTAAATAGCGGCATCGACATCAGCTACAGAAAAACCCGTATCACTCGACCTCTAGAAAAAACAAATTTATTTTGTATGACACATGGGTGTTTAAGCCATTTGAAGATAATAATTCGCTCAGATGATTGAAATATTTTCCCACAATCTGGATGTGATCTGTGTATATGAAGAGCCCCTTTATCGTAGTGCCTGTCATCTTAAAACCCAGCGCAAACGTGTATTTTCATATCCAACACGCTGAGATCGGCGTTCATCGCAAGGGATTTTAGAGGGGAAATGAAAATTTATATTCTTCAAGAAAGTGATTAAAGGCTCTCAGTGCTATTGAGATGGCCTAAAGCTGACTTTTAATATCATAAACACACGTGTCATGCTGCACTGATATGAGGAAAAAAATGTCAATAATTATTTAGCAGGGATGTCTGAGCGGTCAGAACATTCCACCGTTTTTCATTATAACCCCCGGATTATGATGCCACAAGGCAATAGAGGCAGGCAGGCCAAACGACTTACTCAGAACAGCCAGATGAAGATAATTGATTCTGTTCAAAGATTTATATTTCTGTGAAAGTCTGAGAGCGCACAAGTGTTTTTTTTTTCTTTCTTTCCCCGATGCAGGCTCAGATCACCACGGGAACAGAGATTAGTTCAATGTCAGAGAGAGAGACCTGGATCCGCACTCAACTTTAACATATGCTCTCTGAATGATTAGTTTTGCTGCGGAGAGCTGCCAGTGCGGTCCATCACTTTGATACGCTCGTCTCCTCGGCCAGGCCTGTGGACTTCCTCTGACAGGGAACGCTCAGCGCTATGGGAAATGTTCTCCTGCGGGACACATGTCCTCCTGAAGACTGTGCTAATGAGAAAGCTGTGATTTTGATAGGTGATAATAGTTGTCCTGTCATCCATCATCGCCATCACACCATGAAAGAAAGAAGCGCAAGGAAGTCAAACTGAGCGGAACTTATTGAAACGTCAGAAGGATTGTACGTGCACAACCTTTGACTTTCTCAGTTTGACAAATTTGATCGAAAGTTGCATGGGTTGTTTCTAAGGTTGTAATGCAGGGATTAGGGTTGTTAAGGTAAAATGCTTTCCACTAATTATCCACTAATTTTCATCATATAGGACGACTCTTAAAATGCGCTGAAGTACATTGTGCTATAAAAACACTGCAGACAATATTTTGAGAGTTAGATTGGTTTTTCTTTTGTTTTTTCCTAAGAGCATTGACTTTTCTTCAATCTCTTTTACACTGATTAGCACCGACAGTGTACGAAATTCAAGGAGAAGTCATTCTTAGCAATATCTTTCATAGAAAGAACAACAATTAGGAGATTTCGACTGTACCGCCTGTCTAAGTGTTTTCAATTCATCTGTTTATTGCTTGATTATTGATGACTTACATCAGAGAACTCCTGCAGCATTTGAAAGTCGATCAATAAGCCTGTATTGCAGCAACCCGCTTGGTATCAATCATTGTTTAGCATCATGAAATGCGTCTACATGTGAAATCGGACGGGCGAAGAAAACCCTGGCTACAAGAGCAGCATTCGGAACCATCTTGTATTAATGACTAAATAATTAACAGTCAGTTGAATGTTGAATTCTTCACCTCGTCGTTATGTTCTCCGTGCCCAAGGACACAGAGTGTAGATGTAAGCCATGTAAGCTCCACATTACTCTCTCTGCATGTGGCCGTGATGATGCCGAGTTAGCCGGCACTGTTCGCTAATTCTTAATAGCCTCCAGAGACACCGATGAAACTGTGAGCTCAAGGGTTATTAACATCTCAGCTGACTCTATTTCTGCTACAATTCTTTGCTCTATTACAGCCTGGGAGACTGAATAGTGATGCAACACCATTACTTTTTTGCTTTAATTATTTTTTATTTATCAATAATTTTATATTGTATTAATTACTTTACCTTTTATATGGATCAATTGTGTTTTTTTTTCTTGTTTACCTTTTAGAATAGTCGAAGGTAGATATTCATTTTAGCTAAGGAAGACATTTTTTTAATCTACATGCACCTGTTGATTAGCATTAATTCATTCACACTACAGTAAACTGAGCTCTCAAAGTGTGAGAAAATTTACCTGAATTTGGAATATTTACCACATTTAATGCTTCTATGAACAAGGTTAAGGTATAATTGTATTAAATCTGGATAAATCTTGATAAAATAAGGTCTTTTAGTTATAACTTATATACCTTATATATAAAAAGTCAATACTGTACCATGTTTTTAGTTAATATATATATATATTTTTTGTGTGTACATTTTTGTACAAAACGTACAGCCATTTGCCACTAAGGAAAATGGTAAATGGAGTAATGTTTGTATTTTACTGGAGGCAGTAAAAGGCTCATGGGATTCATTGTGACTTTCAGTACTTCAACTACTGTAGATGTTATATTTATATAATTATATCCACTTATATCTCTTTTTCGCTCTCTCTTTTTTTTCTCTCTTTCTCTCTCTCTCTCTGCACTCTATCATTGGCTTTGCATGCATCATTTATCATTTCATACATTAATTTCTGAAAATTCATGAAAGAAAATGTGAATTAATGTCAACTGTTTGTCATCTATGTTTGGCAGATTTGAAATTTAACGTTCATTCATATGCGATTGGGTATTTACATTTACGGCATTATACACAGTGACCTACATTTATCTCATTCATTTATACACTACAGGGTTAAGGGCCTTGTTCAGGGGCCCAGGAGTGGCAGCTTGGTATGGCTGGGATTTGGACTTCTGAACCAAAGCCTGATGCCTTAATTAGGGTTGTGGTACTGTTTGAGGTTTCTTCTAGTCAAATCAAGTTTCTATTTAAACACCACCTTTTCTCTGTGACCAGTGTAGATGTAGATGCAGTTAGTTTATGTGGAAACTCTTCTGGGCAGGCTTTCCACTAGTTCTCAAGAGTATTAGTGAGGTCCCAAAGGTTAGGGCTTTGTGCAGGCCACTTCATTCAGCATTGCCATACTGGAACAGATCTGCGTCTAATAGTTCCAGTAATGGAAAGATTTAATGCTACTGCATCCAAAGACCTCCTTTACAGTTGTGTTCTTCTAAGTTTGTGGCAACAGAATGACATATGGCTGAAAAAGTCAGGTGTCTTAATAGATTAGTTTATATAGTGTATGTCTTTATGTCTATATTAATGCTCTTTATTAGCTAACATAATTTGTTAGCTTTCATGAATGTGTCTAGCCAGTTAGGTTTCCAGACAACCAAAAGATGGGATTTAGCACTTTCACTAGCTAATAGATATATTGTATGAAGTGTTGAACTTTTTGTAAAGGTGCAGCGGGATAAATATAATTTGCTTGCTTCATTATTTACCAAAGATTTTCTTTTAAGCTGCTATATTATCTAAGTAACACACATGTCCAGTAAATGGTCCAAATGAACTTTTTGTTGTATGTAGACATCAAGGAAAGCAACTGATTTGCAGTCTGCCGTGAAGAGCGGTTCATTCGGCCATTTGCACAGCTCAACATTTGTTCAGTTCTTTTGATAGTACAGGTACAGAAATAAATGAAACCTTTTTCTTTTTTAGAAAAGTGCTGAACATTATAATTAAGCATTCAGCCTGGAGTGAAAGAAGTCATTCCCCCTATAGTGAACAAGACCATAAATAGATAATTAAAGTGAGCTTTTGTATTTCTTTCTAGAAGGGTTTTTAGCAAAACTTGCGAAAGACATAATCAGAATTTATTACCATATAAATATTATATACAATATTTATTACAACTTTATTACCTTTAGACATACTGTCAAAGTTATTTGTGTAGAGGAAAAACAAAAAAAATCTGTAAGCAGTAGAAAATAATTACTATACTACAGAGCGATAAGGCGACATGCTGATTGTTTTGTAATATTGTGTCAGAGATGGGTAATAATGGTGAGGCTTAGGGTTAGAGACCTGTGAAATGTTTTTCAATCGTATGTGACAGCGACGGTAAGCTACTCCCGTTTGCTAGCTGAAAGCTTTCGACCTTATGACACTGTCTCTGGCCAGGGTTTCATTAAACCAGCGCAGCAACTCGTTGACACAACAGCCAAAATTGGAAGTCAATGTAAAGGAAATGTTGTTTCATCCAATGACATTGTCAAGACATCTGAGTGAAAGAGCACAAACACTAAGAAGAGCTGTTGTCGATTAAAGAAGGCTGCTTTTTAAGACTTTGCGGAATGGGAGGATGCTGATGATACCATAGACTGCGACGTGCCAATAAATTCAGAAATAGCGGAATATTTAAAGGTCAAGTTGGAAAACCAAACCAACTACCTGAATATCTTCCCTCACCACCTCCATAAACCTTCTCCCTGGTCTTCCTCTTTTCCTCCTTCCTGGTGTCTCCATCCTCAGCATTCTCCCACTGATATACCTCATGTCCCTCCTCTGCACATGTCCAAACCATCACAATCTCGCCTCCCTCACCTAGTCTCCAAAACGTCCTACATGCCCTGTCCCTCTAATAAACTCGTTTCTAATCCTGTCCATCGTCGTCACTCCCAACGAAAAACCTCAACACCTTCAGCTCTGCTACCTCCAGCTCCACCTCCTGTCTTTTACTCAATACCTCTGTCTCTAAACCATACAACATCGCAGGTCTCACCACAATCAAACCTCAATAAAATGAAATGTTTGTTTATTTTTTCATTTCTTTTTTTTATTTATATTGAAAAGGGTAGCAAGTAAAACAAACCAAAAAAGAAGCAGAGTAGCTGGAAGAAGCAGTCAGTTTATTTAAAATACACAGAACCTTGAGGGTGCAGGACTGAAATATCCGTCCCTTGCTGGTCTCAACCTGCGGGCCAGAGCGGTATTAAGCGTAAATATTGCGAGCGGGAGCAGGAGAAAAAAACATATATTTGTGCAGAAGCGGGACAGAACCTCACGTGTTCTAATTTGTATATTAAATGTGATTTAATGCAATACAATGCAATGCAAATAATATAATGCTGTACAATTCAATTTGGTACAGATAGTTCGTTGATTTAAAAAAATAACAAGAAAGAGATTAAATAAAACCAGATGTTCTTTTCCTGTTCTGTCTTCAGGAAGATGCAGCTTTACCTCTGCCATGTTAATCTATATTTTATGTAACTCTCAGGTCATGCCTCGATTTCCGTAGTGTTGTGAGAAACTTGAAGTGTTTACAAAGGAGAAATCAATCTACATATAAGATTTTGGTCACAAATTATTAGTCAATTTCTAAATCTACTAACATCTATAAACAATTTCATATACATAAGTTGGTTTTTACCACTGCAATTATTTTAAAAACAATGCATTGTGAAACAAATGCTAATTTGTATCTGAAGCACACTTTTTTAAATTGATGACTTACCATCCCCAACATATAAAACATTATATATATATGCCCAGTTGTTCAAAGTGAAGTCGATGGTTTGGTGAGGTTGGAATGGAAGAATCCAGGTTGCAGGTAAAAACAGGAGAACATGGAATTCGTATTTCCATTTCTCTAAGTGAGATTTATGCCTTTTGTCCATTAGCATGCGTGAAAGCTTTGCAGCTCATAATGGCACTAAATCGTAGTGGTAAGTTACTCGAGTCTCAGCCCACGAAGGATGGGACAGTGTACAATTTTTTGTCTGGCTGCCAATTCAGTGTACATACAGATTAGATTTATTGAGTCCTCAGAGAAACTTTTCCATGGCAAACTTTCTTGCTTGCTTGCTTGCCTTCTGCTATACAAGAAAAAAAAAAAAAAAACACTTAGTGTGTCTCAGAATCTAAGGCCTTTCTGACTTGAACACAACACTGGTGTACAGGCTGTTGATTTTACTTTAGCTCAGTTCTGAGGGGTGAAGGAGCTGATGGTCTCTACAGCATGTGTGTGACAGAGAGTTCCCAGGAGAGAGGCTGGAACAGCTGCGTACCAGGACACAGGTGGATGGTTCTGCCACCTCACTGCTCCATCAGCATCAATGCCTGAGGGAAAACTAGTGTAGGGGAGAGCTGGAAAACAAACAGACACAGCTAATGGGATGACTTTAGGGAAGAAATGACTGCTCTGACACTGATCGGTGTCAGTTCCCACCTGCTTTCTTCCCTTCCTTCTCTCTTTCTCTTTTTTTTTTCCTTCCTGCTCTGTTTTGTCTTGTATTTTTTTGGACTCTCTCACCCCTAGGCACAAAGGTAAGGAGGCTGTGATGAATGACTGAAGCAACGGAGGGAGGACAACATGGAGAGAAGCACTGTATCAGTTAAAGGAGTGGAGGAGTAATAAGACATGGATGATGGAAGCCGTGGGTGATAGGGAGGACAGGAGGAAAGAGCTAGCAGTAGAGATTTGACAAGAGACACCGATAGTTATCACTGATGTAGAAAAACATATGCATTGGATCTAGATTTAGTGTGTTGCTCTGATGGTAGTGAAAGACAAATATGACATTCTGGTTGTGTCATGACCTTCGGAGCACACGGGCCAGACTTCACTCCCCACGTGCATCAATGAGCCTCGGCCGCCCATGACCCTGTCCCCGGTTCACCACTGTTTATTCCTTGGACCACTTTAATAGATACTGACCGTTGCAGACCGGGAATATACTACAAGAGCTACAGTTTTGGAGATGCTCTGACCCAGTTGTCTAACCATCGCAATTTGGCCCTCGTCAAACTCGCTCAAATCCTTACGCTTGCCCATTTTTCCTGCTTCTAACACATCAAATTTGAGAAGAAAATGTTTACTTGCTGCCTAATATATCCCACCCACTAGCAGGTGCTATAATGAAGAGATAATCAGTGATATTCACTTCAACAGTCATAATGTTTTGCCTGGCCGGGTGTACATTTCTGTAGAATTTACACTTGATCAAAATGCTGAGACATCTGGAAAGTAAGACTTACTATCGTTGAGCTTTCAGTGTGTTTTTGCTCTGGTTAAGTTTGAATAGAATGTGATTATGTTGCCTACAGCATCTGTTCATCCAGGCTGATGATAGTGTCTGGATGTTTTATGGCAAAACAAATTACAAAAAAAAAAACCCAAAACAAATAAGAAAACACACACAAACAGCTAGATAAGAAAAGAACAGGAGAGTTTTTAATGATTATAGCAGCAGTTATAACCCTGGTGGTTACCAGAAAACTCTGTATGTATGGACACTTCACTTTCTACCTGTGCGATGTTATTTGTGAAAGCACTGCGCATTATTTTTCTTGGGAATTGGCAGGAAGGATGCACTCTATGAAGAACAAAAACAGCACACACAAACAGCATCCACTTTACACCTGCCTGTCTGGCCAGAGAAAAAGAGAGAGAGAGAGAGAGAGAGAGAGAGATGGAGGGTTAAGGGGCTTGAGAGATGCAAGCTTTAGGAGAAGCCGCTTTCAGAATGACATCGTGCACAATCTGTCATCTGATCTTCTTCAACCCTGTTCTGGTTGGCTTTGATGAAATGCTGTTGGATTTTTAGTTAATTAAATGGGATTAGATGCAGCCCTAGGATGCAAGCTGTTCATTTCTTGTTCTCTCTCTCTCTCTCTCTCTCTCTCTCTCTCTCTCTCTCTCTCTCTTTCTCTTTCTCTATCTCAGAGCTAATAGCTCTGCAGATCTACTTGAGGTGCTGCTCCTGGGCAGAGCTGAGTGGTCACCTGACATGAAAGAGAACAGAATAATGCATTGTCTGATAAGCAGCTTAACCCCTCACACATAGCCTGTGATATTGCTTATTGCTTTTTTCCGTTTCAATCATTTTAACGCACTTGCATTGTAAACAGTCCTAGTGAATTTCAGAAACACAAATATATAGAGTCAGATTCTTTTTTTTTTATTTTTTATTATTATTTAAGAAAGATTTATTTAGCCAAGGTCATCATGCATTTGCAAAAATATATTTTTTTTCTCTAATTAAATATAGTGTTATACTTTAATTTGTTTAATGTGATGTGAAATTGTATTGTCTAAGCTCACCCATATGATGATGATGATGATAATACATTCCTCTTTTAATGGCAAAAGGGAGTAACATGCGGTGAACTTGAGATGGTGTCTGAAAGGAAACGACATAAATGAGTTTCTGTTTACTTTCACACGTGTATAATACAAATGACAAAAATTTTAACAAGAAAAAAGATGATATACAAAATAAAGGAGGGGAAAAAAAAGGAAACAGGCTGGAACTAGGATTGATGGTTTCCTCCAGACCGAAGGGTCTGTTCTGTTTCATCAGACCAGAGAATTTTGTTTCTTCATCACCTCCCTGACTAACGCGCATCTCCCCTGATCGCTTAGTTTGGCCGGGCGGCCCGATCTAGGAAGCGTTCTGGTGGTTCCAATCGTCTTCCATTAATGAATAATTGAGGCTACTGTGCTCATTGGGACCTTCCATTCTGCAGAGATTTTTCTGTAGCTTCCCCAGATCTGTGCCACAATACAATCCTGTTTCTGAGGTCTACAGACAATTCCTTTGACTTTATGGCTTGGTTTGGTTTGTGCATGCACTGTTAACTGTGGGACCTTATAGACCCCTATAGACAGGTGTGTGCCTTTACAAATCATGTCCAATCAGCTAAATTTACCACAGGTGGACTCCAATCAAGTTGGAGAAACATCTCAAGGATGATCAGTGGAAACAGGATGCACCTGAGCATGATTTTGAGTGTCATGGCAAAAGCTGTGAATACTTATGTACATGTGATTTTTAAATATTTGTATTTTTTAAATACATTTGCAAAGATTTCAAACAAACATCTTTCATGTTGTCATTATGGGGTATTGTTTGTAGAATATTGAGGGGAAAAAAAAATATTAAATCCATTATGGAATAAGGCTGTAACATAACAAAATGTGAAAAAGCTTGTGAATCATCTTCCCAGAGGAGTGGAGATTATTATTAACAGCAAAATGGGGACTAAATGTGGAATGGGATCTTACTAAAGCACATACAAACCTTTGTCCATATAATGTATATCTTCTTCTTCTTCTTTCGGCTGCTCCCATTAGGGGTCGCCACAGCGGATCATCTGTCTCCATACCACCCTGTCCTCTACATCTGCCTCTTTTACACCAACTACCTGCATGTCTTCCCTCACCACATCCATAAACCTCCATCTTGGCCTTCCTCTTTTCCTCCTACCTGGTGGCTCCATCCTCAGCATTCTTCTACCAATATAATTCATGTCCCTCCTCTTCACATGTCCAAACCATCTCAATCTCGCCTCCCTCACCTTGTCACCAAAACATCCTACATGTGCTGTCCCTCTAATAAACTCATTTCTAATCTTATCCATCCTCGTCACTCCCAACGAAAACCTCAACATCTTCAGCTCTGCTACCTCCAGCTCCACCTCCTGTCTTTTACTCAATGCCACTGTCTCCAATCCATACAACATCGCAGGTCTCACCACAGACCTATAAACTTTCCCTTTCATTTTTGCAGATACCCTACTATCACAAATCACTCCTGTCACTCTTCTCCACCCACTCCACCCTGCCTGCACTCTTCTCTTCACTTCTCTAACACACTCACCATTACTTTGCACTGTTGACCCCAGGTACCTGAATTCCTCCACCCTCTCCAGCTCTTCTCCCTGCAACCACACAACTCCACTGCCCTCCCTCTCATTCACACACATGTATTCTGTCTTACTCCTACTGAGTTTCATTCCCCTTCTCTCCAGCGCATATCTCCACCTCTCCAGGCTCTTCTCAACCTGCTCCCTACTCTCACAACAAATCACAATATCATCCGCAAACATCATAGTCCAGGGAGACTCCTGTCTGACCTCGTCCGTCAACCTGTCCATCACCACTGCAAACAGGAAAGGGCTCAGGGCCGATCCTTGATGCAGTCCAACCTTCACCCTGAACCAGTCTGTCGTTCCTACTGCACACTTCACTGCCGTCACACTGTCCTCATACATGTCCTGCACCACTCTCACATACTTCTCTGGCACACCTGACTTCCTCATACAATACCACAACTCCTCTCTTGGCACCCTGTCGTACGCCTTCTCTAAATCCACAAATACACAATGCAATTCCTTCTGTCCTTCTCTATACTTCTCCATCAACATTCTTAAAGCAAATAAGGCATCTGTGGTGCTCTTCCTCGGCATGAAACCATACTGTTGCTCACAGATGGTCACCTCTTCTCTCAGCCTGGCTTCCACTACTCTTTCCCATAACTTCATGGTGTGACTGATCAACTTAATTCCCCTGTAGTTACTGCAAGACTGCACATCTCCTTTATGCATAAAGATCGGTACTAGCACACTTCTTCTCCATTCCTCAGGCATCTTCTCACCTTCCAAAATCCTGTTAAACAATCTGGTCAAAAACTCCACTGCCATCTCTCCTAAACATCTCCACGCTTCTACCGGTATGTCATCTGGTCCAACCGACTTTCCACTCTTCATCCTCTTAATCGCTGCTCTCACTTCCTCCTTACTAATCCTATCCACTTCCTGCTTCACCAACTCCACATCATCCAACCTTCTCTCTCTCTGATTTTCCTCATTCATCAGCTGCTCAAAATACTCCCTCCACCTTCTCAACACACTCTCCTCACTAGTCAACACATTTCCCTCTCCATCCTTTACTGCTCTAACTTGCAGTACATCCTTCCCAGCTCGGTCCCTCTGCCTGGCCAATCGGTACAAATCCTTTTCTCCTTCCTTAGTGTCCAACCTCTCATACAGCTCCTCATATGCCTTTTCCTTGGCTTTCGAAACATCCCTCTTAACCTGCTGCCGCATCTCCTTGTACTCCTGCCTACTTTTCTCATCACTCTGTCTATCCCACTTCTGTTTTGCCAACCTCTTTCTCCTTATGCTCTCCTGCACTTCCTCATTCCACCACCACGTCTCCTTGTCTTGCTTTCTATTTCCAGATGTTACACCAAGTACTTTTCTAGCTGCCTCCCTCATCACTCCTGCAGTAGTTGCCCAATCATCCCAAACCTCCTTAACACCACTGAGCCTCTGTCTGACCTCTTCCCTGAACCTCACACTACACTCTTCCTCCTTCAGTTTCCACCATCTTATTCTTCTTTCAGTCCTCACTCTCCTCCTCTTCTTCTTCGCCTCCAAAACCATCCTACAGACCACCATCCGATGCTGTCTAGCTACACTGTCCCCTGCCAACACCTTACAGTCTCCAATCTCCTTCAGGTTGCATCTCCTGCATAGAACATAGTCCACCTGTGTGCACCTTCCTCCACTCTTATACGTCACCCTATGATCCTCCTTCTTCTTAAAATAAGTGTTCACCACTGCCATTTCCATCCTTTTAGCAAAATCCACCACCATCTGCCCTTCCACATTCCTCTCCTTAAAACCATACCTACCCATCACCTCCTCATCACCTCTGTTCCCTTCACCAACATGCCCATTAAAGTCTGCCCCAATCACCAATCGTTCTTTCCTAGGTACACCATCTACCACTTCATCTAATTCACTCCAGAATCTTTCCTTCTCCTCCATCTCACAGCCAACTTGTGGAGCATAGGCACTGATGACATTTATCATCATCCCTTCAACTACCACCTTCACAATCATCACCCTATCAGAAACTCTCTTCACCTCCACTACACTCTTACTGTACTCTTCCTTCAGAATCACCCCTACACCATTTCTCTTTCCATCCACACCATGATAAAACAGTTTAAATCCACCTCCAATGCTCCTGGCCTTACTCCCTTTCCACTTGGTCTCCTGAACACACAGCATATCTACTTTTCTTCTCTCCATCATATCAGCTACCTCTCTCCCTTTACCCGTCATAGTACCAACATTTAAGGTACCAACCCGAACCTCCACTCTCCTACACTGCTCCTTACCCTGCCGTCTCTGTAGACGTCTTCCTCCTCTCCTTCTCCTCCTTCGGCCAACAGTAGCCCAATTTCCACCGGTACCCTGTCGGCTAACGATACCTGTGGCGGTCGTTGTTAACCCGGGCCTCGACCGATCCGGTATGAAATTCTCATTTGTGATCCGCATATTTGATTTGGCACATGTTTTACGCTGGATGCCCTTCCTAACGCAACCCTCCCCATTTACCCGGGCTTGGGACCGGCACTAAGAGTGCACTGGCTTGTGCATCCATAATGGCTGGGTTATCCATATAATGTATATATTTGAGCTATATAGGTCTTACAATTTTTATAAAATAACCTGTGGTTGGGTTTTGTTCATTTACAACTGACTTAAGTTTAAGATTTCTGCAAATACTTCTTGTTGTGGGATAAAGAACAGGCAGAATGATATATAATAGTGTTCATCTGCATCTAAATGCAAACCAGCATCTAAGATATTCTGCGTTTTTAGCTGTACTTTGAAATTAAACTTTGTTGTACAACATCAGACTATGCAGTATGAAGAAAGACTTTGGAAAAATAGAGAGCAAAAAGAAGAGTGACTATAAAAAGGGTTCGCTTGTTTACTCAGGTCAGCGATGACTGTAGACAGGTCTCTTGTGACGTACTCCATGTCCTTTTCTCTCTTGTATTTGCCCCCTCCTATAAATAACATCCTCACTTCCGATGCCGCGCTCGGCACTATGCAAAGAATGCGGTTCGAACACACTTCGCTGCTCGGTTTATTGACCCCTCTGACATTCTAACACTTTTCATCCATCTATCCATCCAGCTATGCATAAGGAGGACTGTCAACATCAGTTATTACAGCAATCAATATAGAAAAGAAAGAGTGGGAATAGATTTGTGTTTTGGCCAGTAGAAATTCGTTCTCTCTGATCAAACAAGCAAAGTTACTACACACAGACATTTTTGTAATCTGGTCATTTTCATATCTCAGGCGCAATAAACGTTTGGTTTTGCTTACTGGTTTTTCTGACCCCAGCTAGGTAGAAATGTACTGTGCTGAAAACTGTAGTGGATTACAGAGCCAATGTATTTATTTTTTTTCCTGTCGGATGATTTAAAGGACGTGCAGCCAGACACAACATGGATAAAGCACTTGAAGAAAAGGACTTGATTCAGTTAAAAAAGATTACAATTATTCAGCGCTTTTAAAAAGTTATTGTTGACTGTAACTGACCCTAACAAACCTGACACCCTAGCAGCATTTCGCAAACAGATTTGGCCCTATGAACAGACGCTGTTGCCATCCTGAAACATGAAAGTCTCAATATTGTGTAGAGCTCTACCAATTCATCGGTTTTGCCAATAAATTGGCACCGATAGTTGATAGCTGAAAGTATCGCTATCTGCAAAAATCCATGCCGATAGTTTTTCCAGTTCTAAAGCGTTTTTTTACTTCAATTAATGTTACAAATGAAATCTTTATTTTAAAACGTTACATTTCATACATTATGGCCACCGATCAGTCAGAGCGTTATGACCACCTGTCTAATATTGTGTTGGTCTCCCTTTTGTTCCCAAAACAGTCCTGACCCATTTAGCATCAACACCATTAACTTCTTTAGCAATTTGAGGTACAGTAACTCGTCTGTTAGATCACACCACACGGGTCACCAGTTCACCACTGTTCCTTCCTTGGAGCACTTTTGATAGATACTCAACACTGCAAACCAGGAACACCCCACAAGAGCTGCAGTTTTCGTCTAGCCAGTCAAACTCGCTCAAATCCTTACGCTTCGCCATTTTTCCTGCTTCTAACACATCAACTTTAAAGAGAAAATATTTACTTGCTTCCTAATATACCCCACTCACTAACAGGCACAATAATGAAGAGATTATCAGTGTTATTCACTTCACCGGTCATAATGTTATTATGTTATAATGTTATGCCTGATCAGTGTTAATCCAAACAGTCAAATGGCCATCTTTAAATGTCTTCAAAAAAGTCCAGAAATTACATTTATTTTTACTTTTTATTTTTGTAGTAACATTTAGTACTATTTTACATGGAGTGTTGTTTTTTTTTTTTATCCAGTATCCATTTTAAAAACTTTCGGCTGATAAATCAGTTATGTGCGATCCAACCCAGCTATCGGTATCAGTAAAATCCACTATCCATCGACCTCTAGAGTTGTGTGTTTCTTTGCAAAAAAAATAAAACATTTCTTCGCATATGCCAGCTTTTTTAAGAAACTGGGGTGAGAGCACAGGGTCGGCCATTATACAGTGCCCCTGGAACAGAATGGGATGCTGGTCCCATTGAGATTTAATAATATTATGTGTTGCTTTTGCTTGATTAAAGCAGTGTTGAGTGGTTGATATTACAGTAAACATTTAGAACATAGAACATGAGTGGCATGTTAGATTGTAGTCTTGTAGGACTTGGGAGTCTTATAGTCTTGCAGAGCCAGATATAATGTCTGATCTCTAATAAGAATACATGTCTACTCAGACCCGTCTTAATGGTGTGCTTAATGGTGTGTGGAAACGTAATTGGGAATACATTTATTTTCAGATTGATGTTTTTTTTTTTATTATAGTTTTTGCTTTCATGGATTTGGCAAAGGCATGTAACTTTAGCACTACTGCCGTACTGAATTTGCAAAGTCTTGCCTATTCATGGAGCAGTTCCTATTCGTGTAGGACCATGCACCTGCTTCCTGCTGACTCAGTCCCTCATGGATTACATGAGACATTTCATAATGAAACTAATGTCTTACTACTGATGTCTCAAAGCAAGGATTTGATTTTCTTTAATCCGATTTATTTAGAGCTAGCCGTTTTGAGTAGATGCACTTTGCTAGGGATGTACTTGGGCAAATATAATTGGGTTATTTAAAATAGTCAAGTACCTCAGCTCAGATTTCACTCAGAAGCACCTTAATTTTTTAAAACTATAGTCATTTTCCTAGGAAATGAAACCAGCACTTTTGAGGGATGTGGTGATGGGCAATTTAAAGTAATCAAAATCCAGGATGACTTTAATCACAACTATGCATGCTGGCCCATTGTAATCAGAGAGACGGCCTAAAAAAAGTGGACGGTAATTGGATAATTGGACTTGCTCAAAGCTACAAATCCTCGGAAAACTCAAGCAGAGTAAGAAAATTTATTGTAATCATATTCTCTCTGCAGCTCCTTCTGTCCTTCTCTATACTTCTCCATCAACGTTCTCAAAGCAAATAAGGCATCTGTGGTGCTCTTCCTCGGCATGAAACCATACTGTTGCTCACAGATGGTCACCTTTTCTCTCAGCCTGGCTTCCACTACTCTCTCCCATAACTTCATGGTGTGGCTGATCAACTTTATTCCCCTGTAGTTACTGCAGGTCTGCACATCTCCCTTATGCTTAAGAAAAAGAAGAAGAAGATATTCTCTCCACCTCTGCAGTTAACGATTCATGGTGGTAGATCCATGACATTTGATCAATATTGTAGGTGCTGACTATGGCGCTGTAAATAATTGGTAAGGAAACTGGAGCCAAAATCTCCAGGCATGAGAAGTCAATTTGGTCATCAGCTTTACACGAGAGGCCATGGCCCTCTTGACGTCACGTGCCATTACAAGGGACCAGTGGCTTCTATAATGGATTAAAAGCGGCCTTGAAAGCCACATGATGATCTCGACATAAATTACACTGCAACATTTCTACACAGTTGAAAATAGCACGTTTATGACCCTTTTATACAGCGAGCATCATTCACTGTCTTCTCATATGCTCTTTATGTAATGAGTTCACCTTAGATGCTGGACTAATTATCTTCATTGGTAGACAACCTATTAAATGTCCTGTTAAGTGCCAGGCATGTTGTGCTCTTTGCCTGAATCAGCACTGAACTGAAGATACACAGGGGTGTATCCTGACCTCGGTCATTTCCTGTTATTTCGGTGAAGAGCAAAAAAAAATAAAAAAAATCGCTTGTAAAAAACATTGTGGCCTGCAGACTCCTAGGTTCTCAACATTAATATGAGAAGAGAGATGGAGAAATAGGATCTTAACAGGTATTGATTCATTTGCTGGAGGGGCCAGGGCTTTGCTCTTCAACACATTGTAGTTATAGCAACATGTCAGTCTCCTGACGATGATGGACTCGAGTTCTTGTTTGAGCACAGCCATTTTAAGTGGACTGCCATTGTTGACAAGTTACTACAGCCAGGTGTGTAATTTGTAGCCACCACTGTTAGTCATCACATTTAAATGTGTGCTTGTGAAAGCTTTGACTGATATGCTATTAATGAACAATGTCAATTTGTTCACCTACTTCCTCTTTGGGAGATTTCTGAGAGTTAGTTAATGATGTAGGACGAGGAGGCCTGGGGTGCCATCAGCTTTCCAATTCATTCTAAAGGTGTTGAGGTCTCAGCTCTACAGCAAGCTACTTAAAATCTTTCATTCCAAACTATGTAAACCATATCTTGGAGCTGGCTTTGTGCACACGGACATTGACGGGAGGGAAAAGGTTTGGGTCTCCCAGTGTAAGTGATGGGAAAATGTAATGCTACTTCATCCAAAGGTAATACAGTGGTACCCCGCTTATCGACCGGCTCGGACATCGACCTTTTCGCTTAGCGAACAGTTTTTCGACCGAAATTTGCGCCCGCTGAACGACCAAATGCCCGCTTATCGAAATTTTTTTACCCTGATCCACGTGGAGCATTTTTTTTTTTTGTTACTTTTGTAATGTTTTTAATTGATACTTTTTACTGTATTATTGTCAGAAATCCACCTGCCACGCCCCCTTCTGCGGCTGTCAAAACCTCCGCTTTCCCTGAAGCCCCAGGCTTCAACAATGCACACCTGGGGCTCATTATTCACTCATCCCCAGCTCCTATATAAACCCCTCATTCATCCACACTCCTTGTCGGTTATTGTTGGTATGTGAAGGTGTTTGGTGCATGTTTGTCTGTGTTTTCCCTGTCACACGTATTCCTATGCGTTTCTTCCTTTCCGGACTCCACGCGCTCTCCACGGCTGCGCTTTCTTTTCCTTTTACCTCCCGTGCGTTCACCCGTGGGCCTCGCCCCTCCAGGGTGTACCACGGATATCTCTCTCTCGTTCGTCGGGATTCTATGGACTGCCGTGTGTGTGTGTGTGTTTTTGTGTTAAACTCTCAGTGTTTTCGTTAAACCAAAGCGAACTGTGCTCCGGCTTTGCCTCCGCTCATTACGCTGCATAACAATTATATACAGTATTATTTATGTACCTGTATTATTTAGTATTAATACTGCTAAAAACAGGGCCAAAATTGTTAATAAATGGGTATCGGTGGAGGTCGGGAACGGATTAATTGGTTTTCCATTATTTCTTATGGGATAATTACATTCGCTCTTCGACCTTTTCGCATTTCGACCGGTTTTAAGGAACGGATTAAGGTCGATAAGCGGGGTACCACTGTACGGTAATACCTTGGTACTCGTCACCTGCGCGACTCGTCAAATTTGGTACTCGTCACGTTACGAGATGAAAAATTTTTCTGCACTCGTCCCACGAGGAAACTCGATTCAGTCTCGCTATAAAACATGCATAAGAGTTTAATTGTAGCTCGTGAACAGTTTTCTTTTGTGCTTTCTGTGCATTTTATGCTTAAATGGTAGCTTACTGGTTAATAAGATATTGTACTTTGGATTCTATGGTCATGAGTTCAAATCCCTGCTACTCCTGGGCCCCTGAGCAAAGCCCTTAACCTCATAGCTGCTCGGTTGTATGAATGAGATAACTGTAGGTAGCTCTGGATAAAGGCATCTACCAAATGTTTAGTCCTAAAGTGGTTAAAAATGCTACCAACTACTTGTTCGGATTCAAATCTTTACTGTATAATTATGACTGTGTACCTTCAACACTGTGCTAAAAGTTTGGCAGGGAAGGCCAGGTGTCCCAAAACTTTTTATTTGTATGGTGTAAGTAAAAGTATCGGTACTGCATTAAAACCTCAAATATATGAATAAAAGATTTACTTGAGTAAGAGGCATTTAAACATACTCAAATATTCAATTGTTTCAATTAATGAAAAAAAAAAGTTTTGTTGTTTGTTATTAAATGTACACTCAGACAGAAGTAAAATTTTGGCTTGCTAATGTTTAATAACTGTATGAATTGACATTAAAAAAAATTTAGTTTTTGTAAATACGACAAAACATTTTGGAAACTTAACTCATGCTTTAGAGGAATGCCTCATTAGATTATTTTTTTCTTAAAGTAACTGTAATTGACAGGAAAGGGATAATATCTGAATAACTGTGGCAACATTGTTTAAGGTTTTTAACCAAGGTGATTTGAAGGTCAGAATGAAAATCTGAAAAAGAAAGTGTTTTTGCTCTGATTATGTTACTTGCGTAAGACTATTTCAGTGATACTCGTGCAGAGTAGAAATCATTGAGGGTAGTGATGCATGATTACTCAAATATTTTCCACTCTTAGACAAAGGCGGTCTCTGAGGAGGAACTGATAACTGCGGTATGGCTTTTTGTTCTGTGATTAATGATAATTGCCACATTATTTGCTCCAGTTATCATTTTTTTAGATTAACTTCAAATAAAGTCCATTTACAGCAAAATATTTGATATTGTGTGCTTATGTTTGCATGGGTATGCATCGCTTGTGGTTGGTGACCCCGCCAGAACAGGACAAACAGACCACAGGCATGATGGAGACAGAAAATGCGAGAGACACAAGAGGCTTTTAGCGAATGTTTTAGTAGAGAAAAGGATGCTGCTGCCACTTTTAGTGGAAAGCAGAAGTAGTCTGTCAACCTAGCATTACGTCGGTGCGGATGCATGTCCCGTTTGTTTTGACAGCTCTCAACTTAAGTGTACACAGTTGTTAGCAATAACGGCTATTGAACAGCTCAGGCTATCTCTGTGCACTGTCTCTGTCAGGTGTCTGGTGTACTGTGATGTCTTGATGATTTAAAGTAGGCAACTTTACTCTGCTCTTCAGAATACAGCAGGTGGCAATATCTTGAATAAACTTTAGATCCGTAATGCCTCCTGGATAAATCTAAATCCTTAGGGTTTTTTGTCGGAGCTTTGTGATGGACTTTTATAAAGCCAATATTAGATCAGCACAGTTATGTGCTTTAGTGTACAGGAAGACCTTCAGCATCTAGAGGTCAAGATTGACAGAAAAGATCCAATATGCCTGCTGTGTATGTTGTAAGGGTTCAAGCCAGTAGTGCAGAGATCTGTAAAGGGAAATTAAATGAATTAACCCAGCAATGGGTTCTGGGACTTTTAACATCCCAGAATCACACGTTTTAGTCACGTGATCAGTTGTTTGATAATGTAGGGTGAGCACATTGAAACAGGTTTGGTAAATGCGGGAATCAAGGAGCTCCATCACATTACAGATGATCTCATTGGTGGTTTCTTATTAGTAACAAAGGATCCATATTATAGTCTATTCTGTCAAGAACATTATACTCGCTGGAATATGTTGGAAAGTAAATGATGAACTGAGCGTGCTGGTGGTGGAGACATTTCCTGGTTCGAGCAAGTTGCTAAGCCACAAATGAGTCAATCAGTAAATTATGTAGTGTGCGCTAGGCTTTAAACTGGTAAGCAGGGTCAGACATAACAATACGTTTGTTATGGCTATATGGGTTAATAGTATAATGCTGCTAGTTAAGAAAACGTGAAGTACAGCAGCATTTAAGTTCCCCTTTAGGAACTCGAGCTGCTTCAACAATGCTTTGGGAACGCATGCGTGTTGTCCACGCTCTGAATCACGTGTGTAATCAGTCCAATGGAAAAGCACAGCATCACCGGCGGGGTGGCATCACAACCAGGAGGAGAGATGGAAAGAGTAGAGCCGGCGCTAGCTTCTGAAGAGGAAGCACTCTAAGCCCAATAGGCTCAACGAACGCTTTCTGCAATCCGGCTTTCACACAAGAGTCTGCCTTTCTTCCTGAACCTGCACACAGAGATGTCCAGTTCTTGGGCTAAACCTTACTCGGCTCGCCTCTACAGTTCTAAGGTCTCACTACATTCCAAATTAGTTGCAGTGAAATAGTGCGGTTGAAGACCCCGGCACTGCCAATTAAGCCCCTTCGTACTACCTCTGTGCTGGTGGGCAAGGCTTAGCAGGTCAAGCCACAGGCTGCACACCATGGCTGTGCTTCAAGCCCAGGCAGACCTGCTATGAGAACTAGATGTGGGAGACACCCCGGTCGGTCAGGAAGTCAGAGAGCTTTGCCATGCTACAGACCTGGCTCTCAGAGCAACAAAAGTTGAGTTTTTCCCCGAGGGAACTAGATTTGGGAACGCTTCCATGTTGTCCATGCTCTGAATCAGTCCAATGGAAAAGCGTGGCGTTACGGGCTGTGAGGCTTGGAGACACAGATGCTCTGACTTCCTCCACATTTCAGTTCAGTGGAAAGTCATTTTAGATTCTCCTGGTCTGGGGCTTGGGGAGGAGAAAAGAGCGATATGGCTGTGGCGACCTCTAACGGGAGCAGCCGAAGGTAGATGTTCTTCACCACTGGCTGGTACAAAAGAAAAACTAAATAAAAAACATAAAACCCTTAATCCTGATTTCGATATTTTGTGCAAACGTGACCGCACATGTAGAACGCGTACATGTGAATGCACACGTGCACCTCTGTGCCTCTGTCATGTAACCGAATTTGGCTGCTGTTAGCTGCACCTGTGATTTGATTCTTGGTGTTAGATGATACAAAGTTCAAACATGATTTTCTTTTCCCCTCCTTCTCCACACTCCAGTGGCTTGGCCATAATTGAGCCTCAGTTGAAGTGGCTACAGATGACACTGACATGATGATTCGGACAGCAGATGTCTTTTTTGCTTGAAAATAAAGTGAAATGAATCTATAAAAAAAAAACCCACAAACATACCGAAGGTGGAGATTCGAGTGCAAGAGGTTTTATTACATGGACTTTGAGAAAGATGACTTTTCTAGTAACAAGCAGTGTAGATCTTTCATTAATTAATAAATAACTATATATTTGTTGGTAAATTGCTGTAGAATAAATCACTTCATTCTGGTTGGAATGGTGACACTAACAATTGATGCTTTTTAAAATATGATTGACAGTGAAAAAGGAACACCGCCTTGAGCTGATTTGCTAAATATTGATGTCCAAACAGTTTGTATTTCTTCTATTTAGAGAGCATAAGGCACCACAATGACTGTATTTTCTTAGACAGAGAAAGACAGACACTTTATCAGCAGCTGCCAGAATACCAGAAAACATCGTTACATATTACAAATAGCAGTGTGATAGAAAAAAATTTATTCTGATTTCACCTTTACTGAACATTTCACATTGTTCACATGAAGTTTAAACAGACATGCTAAGTTATTAAAAGTAGTGCAACCAGGACAATGAACAAGCATAAAAAAAAGAAAAATTTCTTATTCTCTTATTCTGTCCTGTATGCCTGCTCTTTTTTGAATATATGAATATATATAGAATATATTGGCGTTTTAAGCCCATTTGAGTCTGTTATGTTTATGGAGTGCAATGACATTTCAGCCCATTCCTTTCTTTATTCATTCATGTGTCTGTCCATCCAGCAGTATTCAGATCTCCCAAATTTGGAGCACTGTATCTTGCATGTACATAAGAGTACACTGCTACTGCTACCCCAGAAATGGCAGACAAGCCCATTAATGAAGGAATCCAAAATGAGTGACAGTTACACAGGGCTCTTCTAGTCTCCGATATAAATTGACCTGATTGATTCTCCACCCTCTTCATCTTATCTCACATTAGTTGTATTTCACTTTAGTTATCTTGTTTGAAAGATGCCAAAGTCTGTATTGTATTTAAGAAAAACTTTCTCAATCGGTTGCACACAGCTGTGTAGGATGCCTTCATATGCTTATATTTCTAGAACTAAGGGGTCCAAACATATTCTAGCAAAACAATGCCCCTGTGTATAAAGATTACATTTACATTTACAGCATTTGACACCCTTATCCACAGCGACTTATATTTTATTTCATTCATACAAGTAGTTATGGGGTTAAGGAATTTGAGAAAAGGAATATATATGTACTGCAATTTTTTTACCCCAGGAATACGCATTCTTCTTCTTCATGGTTGGCAGGTCTGAATATGTTCTACAATAAGCCTTAAATGTGCCATTTAAATCAAATAATTGAAGCCTGTCCAGGTGACTTTGGAGAGAGAAAGTAGGCGGACATTTGAACTTTTTTTTTTTTTTTTCTACAAATGAAACTCTTTTTAAAAAAATTGCTTTGTGGTGCACCACTTTCAGAAGATTTTTTCCTCCTGATATTTTCTGTGATAGGAATAACGACTGACAAATGTCACGTCAAAGACTGAACTTGAAGAGTGAATTCGGTATTGTAATGAGAACGAAGGTTCTAAAAAGTTTGAATGGGCTTCTGTGTGGTTTCCGATTTGCACTAGACCTCCACATGTCCCTGCTGAATAGATTTAGGCAAGAGCTGGTGTTAATAGAAGGAATGAGACAGGGAGGTGATGGTTATGAAGACTGCTTCACGTGTATGGAAGCGAAAGACAGTAAATTATGCAGTATGAAGGAGTTTTAGACAGGCACTTTCTCACAAACTTCAGAGCTTCATTCTTTATTCACTTTAAAATCAAGGCACAGTTTGGGAGGATGCTAACACCACATTTGACAAAAGAACTCATTTCATCACTGTTCGATTAATGTTAATTTGCAGGATTACTCTTATTCAGTGGCGGGCCATGCATTTGTTACCTGGGCCTTTAGTGGATACTTACCCGACTTAATCTACCTCTTAATACCACCACTATCACGTTGCAATTATAGAAACCATCAATACTATACAAAAACGTAATATAACAACGCGTGGCATTACAGAGAGAGAGGCATTTCACATATGGAGGGTGAATACCATTTTACTAAAGCGAGCTCCAAACCTCTACACTACAACCGCAACTGTGCCACCTACATCATCTGAAGCAGTTCAGAATCAACATTTGTCTAATAACATGACAAAAACATAAAAAATGTAAATAAAATACAACCTATTTACCACAGATGCAGATTCATAATGTGCACCGCTCCTCAGAGGCTGTAAGCCAGTGGTACCACTCGTATTCACTGGTCTGGAAGTGGTGAACAAACCCTTTCCCGTGCTAAGACAAGCTAGCTAGCTTCGGGGTTGGCCGACCTCTCCTCATGATGTCTAGCTTTTCTGGAAAAGTCCGCCTTTAAAATGTTTTTTTAAGTATGTCCGAGACCAAATCATTTTCATTTCCTCCGTCAGCCATTGTGTGCATAAAAAAGTCTAACTGAGATATATTAATGTGTACTCTTATTGTACTTTAAACTGCATGAGGTACACACTGAAAGAACATTTTTGTGCAGACACAGTTTGCTGCTAAAACATTAAATTACATCATATTGCTAACTGGGTAAGATGCTAATAAATTTTTTCCCTGATCTGATTTACATTCATTTGCTGTTTGCAAAGACATAAATGAACACATATGCAATGTCATGGGTCTGGTGGCTCAGGGGTTCTGACATGTTGATGTTAAAAAGATTAATGCTACATGTATTTACAGTGCCCTCCACTAATATTAGCCCCCTTTGGTAAATCTGAGCAAAGAAATCACAAAAAATTGTCTACATTGATAACCTGCTAACGCTTGTGTTCAAGAATGTACACGAATACTCTGCTCTCATGGATATTGCACAAGAGCAAACACAAGAATAAATAATAATTAAAAAAAAATCTCTGTGTTAAATATAAACATCGCAAAATGATTGGCACGCATGTGAATTCTTTAAAACGACCTCAGTGTGCAGTGCCGGCTGGTGGTGTTGTTCTTCACAGGAATACAGGCTTATGCTCTTACATTTCTGCTGTTTCTGCTGTTGTCTAAGCAAACCCTCATCCCTACAATTCCTCTAAAAAAAATGTGTCTTTGTGCAGAAAAACCGTACCAGATTCAAGAATGAGGTTTCATTTATACATCATAAGGTCTCAAAGCCCTCGCCTACATCTCAAGCAGTAAGCAAACTGTCTCCTGCGGCATTTATCCTAAAAGCCTGCACTTAATAAATCATTAATGTCAGAGAACCTATATAAACAGATAGAATGGATAATATAAGTTCAGAATATCGCAGGATATTCATATCACCGCCGTAGTGTATCACGTCTTGTCTTTAGTCTCCTTGACTCCAGATATGATGGAACATTGATCTAAACCTGCAACTTAAAAAGACTCCAGGGTTTGGATCTGATAAAGAGCTTGTGATAACTGTGTGTGTGTGTGTGTGTGTGTGTGTGTGTGTGTGTGTGTGTGTGTATGTGTGTTAGGGGGTTTCGCTGGAAGTCTTTGCATCAATCCAGTGGTACCGACCAAACTGTTCGAGTTAATTTTCTGGCCAGGTGAGCACTGAGACAAGAAGAGATTATAGGTCATAGATCCAGACCACACACACACACACACACACACACACACACACACACACACACACACATACAGGCACACACAACCCTATATCAGTAATAAAGAGAGTTGGTGATTGTAAGTGGGGTGCTGGCCGAGATCAGGAGGTGTCACCTGATTATAACAGCTAGATACTCTGATGAAAAAAAAGCACACTCTCTAGTCTTACAGCTTGGAGCATTATGAAAGATGGCAGAGAGAAAAATAGGAGCATTACAGCCCTGATTTAATATACCATTTCCATAATGAGTCAGTGAATCAGTAAATGGTATTTTGTCATTTTCTATTCTTGATTGCAGCCCTGTCTCGGTCTGGTGGAATGAGATTTTAATTTTATTTTTAGACTCGAGAGAGTCTCTGTAGTTCGCTTGACATGTTTTTGAACTTTGGGTTGGACATGCATGTAATTTTATTTTGCTAAAATATTCGCTTTTTACTTGTCACGTGTACATTAGCACAAAGGGTTAAGGGCCTTGCTCAAGGGCCCAAGAGTGGCAGCTTGACAATACTGGGGCTTGAACTGGACGCTGGATGCTGGACACTGGGGTCAGAGTGAAGGTTCACCCATGGTACAGCACACCTGGAGCAGATGTTGTTAAGTCCAACAGTGGCAGCTTATCCACTGAACCACTGTAGAAACTTAAGAATTCTGATTCTGAAGTTAAGAATTCTGATTTTGTATTTCTTCATGAGATCATAAAATCACTGGTGGTATATTTGTGTTTCAGGGTGTAATCATGGTCTGCTGTTACTCGTTGTTGTATCTACAGTGTTACTACAATAAATGTTATATGCTTGCGACTGTTGCTGAGTGTTAAGTGGGTGAACAAGCCTTTAGCCTTTGATAACAGTTTTTGTTTGGTTATCTAGTTATTTGGACTGTTGGTCACAAGTCTATATTTTATATTTTTCGTTTATATATATCAATGTTTGTTCGCTGTATTTTTATATTTTCTTTATGTTAAATAAACATCAATTTAAGCCAAGTCAGGGCATAACAAGGAAGTAACAAAATCATGTAGAACTTGAAGTGAAATGCCATATAAGGACATAACATGAAAGTAAAATGTTAATAAAGAACCAGGAAGCAACAAAAGCTAACACATTTATGTTGAGGCAGAAAGAAACAAGACAAATTTTGGCAAAACAAGAAGCAACAAATTCATGTCAAACCCACATCAAGCCAAAGCCAAATCAGGATGTATCAAAGAATTAACAAGCTCATGCAAAACCAGAATATAATGATGTAAAAAATTTGTATTGAACCAGGGAGTGACAGGCCATATCAAGACATAACAAGGAAGTAATACGTTTATATAGAACCAGGAAGCAACAACAAGTAACACGTTTATGTAGAAGCAGAAAGTAACAAGCCAAATCAGTATGTACCAAGGAATTAAAAAGCTCCCTTACGAGGGAAATATCAAGGTCTGTGACGTCGGAGTGACGTGGGGCCGCCTTCCCGTGGGCTCACCACCTGCAGGAGGGACCGTAAGGGACGGTGCTGTGAGGATTGGGCAGCAGTCGAAGGCGGGGGCCCGCTTAGACTGCTGCCCCCGCGACCCGATTTACGGATAAGCGGGAGAAAATGAATGAATGAATGAATGAATGAATGCAGAACCAGGAAGCAGGAAGCCATACAAGGATGTATAAAGGATTTAACAAGTGAACCAGGGTGTAATGAGGAAGTAACAAGTTTTTCAAGGAATTAACAAGCTCATGTAGAACCAGAAGGTAGGAAGCCATTCTAGGATATATAAAGGAAGTAACACATTCAAATAGAACCAGGAAGTCACAAGACAAAACCAGGGCAAAAAAGGGGAGTAACAAGTTTATGTAGAACCAGGAAGTAACAAACCAAACCTGGGTGGTGTGTATAGCGCAGCAGGTGGTAAAATTAGGAATAAGTATATGCCTGACTTTATGAAGGTCCTCTGGTGGTCTAGTGGTTAGGATGCGGCGCTCTCAGCCCTGCGGCCCGGGTTCGCTCCCCGGTCAGGGAACCAACCCCAGCCACTCTTAGTGGCTGGGGTTGTTTATACGTTTATATAGAACCAGGAAGCAACAACAAGTAACACGTTTATGCGATCCCAAGCCCAGATAAATGGGGAGGGTTGCATTAGGAAGGGCATCCAGCGTAAAAACATGTGCCAAATCAAACATGCGGAGGATCCGCTGTGGCGACCCCTAATGGGAGAAGCCGAAAGAAAGTTATATGCCTGACTTTATGGCTGAGGTATGACATGATGTATAACTTCAGAACCCAATTATTTTTCAGTAAATAGCAGATTAATTTGACCTGTTGTTAACAAAACTGCTGTGATACAGTCTATTATGAAAATATATTCCTATGTGGGGTTTTTTTACATACATATATTACTCACCCCAATGCTCTGACTCGGCATAGTAGTACAAATAAATATAAACAAAGCAGCACTTTAATAGGAGATAGATGATATCAGAAACAAAAGCAACACTTTCTACCCAGTCAGCCAAAATATTCCCTCGCTTACAGTGGCACAATCAGTCTTACCTCCTGAAGGAGAGAGCGTCTAATGAATGTTTTTGGGTCTTGCTTAGTAAGCTCTAAAGAAGACGCAAAAGACAAACATCGCTTCCTCACATATAGCTTCAGAAGGATAGAGATAAGTGGCGACTGCTGTGAGCCTGAGTCAGAGCTGCAGGTCACACAGTGTGGAGGTGGATGGAGCAGTGGAGGCAGTTCCAGGATGAGCCGTTTTTATTGATTAAAAAAACATTTTGAGCATGCGGTTCAACTAAAAACCTTATTGCCGTTGAAGCACGTATATCGGAAATGGCACTTCTCTTTTTACGCTTTTAATAATTCTGTCAGAACATCACTTGCGGTCTGTTTCCCCTTGTTTCATTTCCAGTTTCCAAACAGAAGTCACTTTCCAAATAACGGCCATGATGCCATTAAAAGCCTTTTATAACAGACAATTATTGGAAACAAGAAGAAAAGAAACCTACTCTGAAATTACAATCTCCCCACACCTGCATTTATTTATTAAGTCCAATATTAATGCCATCATCCTGGCCCTAGAAAATCACTCAGTCTGCATGTGTCTGCGGTGAATGCTGTACATGCAGTGTATTTCTATTATGAATTATATCCCGTATGAATAGTTGAATAAAACTACAGTATTTAGGCAACGGATGGAAACTCAAATTCAGCCACGTCAGCATTATGGCGAGTCTTTGAACTGCCATAGCCGATTACATTTATTTTAATGCACTTTATAGACATAATGGCAAGATTCACGGATTCGCATCGTTGCATAGGTATAAAAGTTAACGACGTAATGCATCGATCTCAAAATGTGTGCATTGGACACAAGTTGGCATTTGTATCACGATGCATCGTTTTTAACATATTTGCATCGGTAAAAATCTTTTTATTTCTATATAATTTTTAGTAGATGCACTATACTTATAAGTGACCAATAATCTGTGACCAATATTTTATATGTAGATTGATTTCTCCTCGCTAAACTGTTTCTCAAGCGCGTTCACTCAGCACCGCTGCTGCTACGTGAATAAAACTGTACTGTATCACACTACAGAGACTGAGGCATGTCCTGAGAGTCACAGAAAATATAGATTAACATGGCAGAGGTAGAGCTGAAGCAAGAGAAATGCTACAAAATGAAGAGAATAAAATGTTGGGAATAATTTGATACAATTTCATGGAACAAATATTAGAATTTAGGTTGTAAATGTAGGTCAGTGCTTCTGATAGTGTTTAGGCCAGCAGAGAAGGCTTTGCTGGGCCTTACCGCCCGGTACTGGGTACTGATGTAGGTTGAGGAGGTCTGGGGTGCAGTCAGTGTTTTTATTTCATCTCAGTGGTGTTCAGTATGGTTAAGATCAGAGCTCTATAGCAGGCCACTCAAGATCTTCCACTCCAATACATTTAAAGCATATCTTCATTGAGCTCACTGTGCACAGGGGCATTGTCATGCTGGAACAGATTTGGTTCTCTTAGTTCCAGTGAAGGGAAAATTTAATACTTCCATGTTCAAAGCCATCCAATACAATTGTGTGCCTCTAAAATTGTGGTTGCAGTTTGTGGACAAACCATAAGGCTTTTAATAGTCTGGTGTCTCAATACTTTTCTCCAGAGTGTTCTTGTGGCATGTACATTTAGAAAGCAGACATTTAAAGCACAAAAACAAGCTGAATTTTTATATACATTTATAATAAATATTACATACATTTTGCCAAATCTATTTTTGCTTGCTAAGATTTTAATTGTTTGCAGGGTGGCTGTTGCTATGCCACAGGTACATTGTGAGTTCCAGTCAGTGTGTGAAATCATCCAACCTATGAACAGAATATTTTTGGTATGTTTGTTCTGGCAGAATGAGACCAGACAGTAGGTTATGTTTAGCTGGCAGCTCTTGAGTTTGATACCTGTGGTTTACTTTGTCCATAATCTACCTCATTTTTATTCATTAAAAGCTCAATTTTCAGAACATTATACGTTTCAGTGAACTTTGCTGTTGAATTGCCATGCGCAGTCTACTGACAGTCTTCCAATACTCCCAGCAAAATAATTGTGTTGCTTATATATATTCTATATATTTTACTGGCCTATAAATATATATACATATTTCTAATTTAAATAAATAAAAGGAAAAGAAAAAAAATCACTTTTTTTTGTTTTCAACAAGCAAGTCAAGACTTTTTCTTTTTTTAGACTTTTTCTTTTCAATCACATCTCAAGCGGACTGAACTGTAGTAAAAAAAAAAACATTCATTTGAATGAAAAATGAGACAGATATTTAGAGAATTATTTAAAAAAAAAAAAAAAGCCTTGACCCTGAAAGGAGCAGGGAGACCAGAGGACTCATATGAGGATGAGATGGCATCCACAATCCACTTACTGAGAATCTTCCCATCACTATCTGCTTCCTCATCTATTACGGTGCTTTAATAATGGAAGCTCTGCCTTCTATGGGACATCAGGACTGATTGATGCAGCATGGCACCTCTAATTAGTAAAGACAAGATATACGTGATATACAAGAAATAAAGGCAACATACACAGTACTTATGTCCTTAGGTTTTAATTTAAAAATGACACCTTCTTTAATCTACACCCATCATTCTGTCATGCATTAATTTATTCTAATTTTAGTAGATGAGCAATGGAATAACACTTGCTTGTCAAAATACAGCCAGACAATACAGAGTGAGTTCATAAAATGAATCATGTCTTTTATGGGCATCAAAGGAAAGACAAATCCAATACAAGACACATATACAGCACCTTTAATCTTTCATATCATTTTTCCCCCAAAACAATGCTCTTATTGAAAACAAAAGCCATTCTTATCTACTTTCTTATCTAGTCATTCAAATAGGACAGACTTTACTAATATTATTATTATTATTATTATTATTATTATTTTTATTTTTTTTATTTTTTTTATTTTTTTAATTATTTTTAGTAGTAGTAGTATTGGTTTAGAGGCAAATATGACATAAAATCATTTGTACATTAATAAATTGTTCTATTGTAATACTCATATAATACATGATGTCACAGTACACTTTTCTGAGGTTGTTTTTATAGTGAATTCAAAAGATTTTTCTTGAAATTTCTAAATAACGTAAATTACATATATATTGTGAGGTAGATAATATTATTTTGTATGGAACCGACACATGGTTAAAGAACTGGCAGAAAGCTTTGTTGTGTATTATACAGCTGGGGCTAAAAGAACCACAGCTAATTTACTGGCAGGCTCAGATACAGTGAATGCCAAAGAGAGAGTAAGTGAGAGAGAGAGAGAGAGAGAGAGAGAGAGAGAGAGAGAGAGAGAGAGCATACAGTATAGCAGCATGAAATACCAAAGACAGTATAATAAAGGAGGAACCTCTGCATTGTTTATGAGAGTAAAAACCTTTAATGTATTATTCAGTCTGTTTGAACTGAACCCCCAACACAGTTTATTTGGACGTTTGAGAGCAGTAACTGCAAGTAATCTTTTGCAGTTACAGTAAAAAGTACAAGCATTTCATGGGGGTGCAAACGAATCCATTTGACATAGCAGGACTATTCAGAGACACAGCATTACCACCCCATCATGCCTCTGTGCCACAGATCTGCACCGAAACAAGTATAGACCAAGCCTTATTCATTATTCAAGAATCTTGTTACTGGCCTTAAGCTGGTGCTGGTCCAAAGGATATTTTTTAATCTCTGGCCCAAATGTTGTACTGATGCAGTTCAGAAATGGTTCAAACACACAGTAGGAGCCACTGCAGTGGTCGGTCAGCTGAAAGGTAACACTCATTGGCTCAGTGATGGTAAATTCTCATAACCATCACTAGAGATGGATAACGAGAATCGATTTTTTTTCAACCGGTATGTAATAGGGTCAATCCCATACTACCGATAAGCTTCAGGACAAACAATACTGTTATTGATACTTATGTTGTTTTCTATCTCTGTGTACTTTGGACTAATGGCAAATTATAAGCTTCTGCTTGCCATTTTCCATACCTGAATGATGTCATCACGTGGCCGACTTTTGCTCAACGTACGTGTGATATCCACACGCATGTGCAGTGTGTGCAGACAATCAGTCATCGCAGCAAGGATGAAATGTTCAAAAGTGTGGGCTCACGTTAGAAAATTAAGCGACACTAGTGTCAAATGCAATATCAGCAGTAATGTAACAGTGTACAAAGGCAACACCAGCAACATTCACAAACAAAACACGCTTCTACCCCAAACAATGCACTGTGTTTACTATGTGTCCATCATCTCCCTGCTCTAACTGCAATTCCACTGCCTCAGCCTCAAGCGAAAGTAACATTCATTATTAAATAAGTCTTTAGTTAGTACTAGTAGTTTTTGGGACACCACATCGGTTTGAAATGTAAAAAAATTTAAATATGAATAACCTCACAGGAAACTAGAAAGGTTTCACCATCAGTGAGCAATGAGACACGGTCTCAGACACCCGGGAGCAGCCCGTTCACCATATCGATGCATGGGAAAATGGCCCCTGAAAAAACAGCAGAGTGTCATAACAGATTTTTTCCCCCTCACTACAGTGGAGTCAAGATGGCTTAGGAATAGTAGGATAGTTAAGATACCATCCAATTGTTAGCCTAATTGCTAGAGACGCCAGAATTCTCTATTACATTCTGTTGTGCTCTTATGCACGTGCTGTTCAAATATGTTGTGCTGTGGTATGACGTGGAAATCTCTCTCTCTTCCTTTCTATGTCTCTTTGAAGGATCTTTTTATTCAAAAATGTGCTTTTTTATGTGCTTTTTTCTGTTTGCTTAGAAACATTTATAAACCACAGTAATAAGTTCAGCAATGATAAAATAACTTGACATTTTCAACATCTTTTCACATCATGTCTCTTTTGCACCAAATTATAAAGAGTAGTATTGATAACAGTTTCGATATGTACCGATATTGTATAATGTAAGCGATACCCATCCTTAACTACCACTTCTCCAGTCTGGTATCATTTGCAACAGTCTGATTTCATGTTTGGTAATGTTTTTTTATTGGATGCATAGGTTTTTGCAAACAGCCTCAATATTCCTAATCAGAATCAGCAAATGCCTGAATATGGCTCATTTTTGTTACAATACTATATGTAGGAGAGCAAGTGGTTCAGGGGAAGGAAAACTCAGAGGACAGCGACCAGTTCTGAACAGATCAGTTTAATTCACAGCTTCACTCGTGTACGCCCAGGCACATACACACATACACGTGCACACACGCATCTCTCAGGATCTCTTTCCAGTTATCTGTTCCCTCCGCTCACTGCAACAGAGAACACTCATTAGATAAAAATCCCGCAGGTGTGTCATTCTTAGCGCTTTTCTCCCCTCCGGCCTCACTCTCCATTCACAAACCGGCGCTGGGGCACACCCACGCTGCCACACTATACATTTTTTGTGGGTTCACTTTGAGTTTATGGAAGACTTACACACAAGTGTCCACATACTTTTGAAAGTACAGTAAAGTGTGCACGTGTCTGAGTCTGACAACATTCAGAGCCTCTACCCCTAAACTGGGCCTGCACATGACTAGTTGTCTCAGGACAACTTGTGGCAGCATCCAGCAGTAAAGCATATTTGGTATGTATAATGGGTTGGGGGCAGAAATATTTTTGACAGCCAAGCTGCGAAACTGACGTTTGAGACGGAGTGCTGAAGCAGAGAGCTGAAGCTCTGCACAAGTAGGATGGATCCTGGACAATAAAAAAAAAAAAAAAAAAGAATTTCTGAATATGACACAAAAATACTGATTTCTTCATGACCAATGTTGCTTTTGCTGAAACTTTGAAATGCTCAGTTTCTGATGGATAATGGTTTAAAAAAAGGTGAATTATGAGTGCAGTTTGATTGTGAGGAAGATTAGAAGATAATGTGAAAACTAATGTTATGGTGCTAGCAGAGCTAACCAGGCATATGACCACATAGAGAATGACTGCCCTTTAATATCACTCCTATATCCTATATAGTTTGACTTTGTCTTCCTCTGTCTCTCACTTTTTTCTCGAGCCCTCCTATACGTCTTTCTCCAATCCTGATCCGTATATCATCGTGTCTGTGTGACTGCTTATGAATAATTCATCGATAAAAGTGAGAGATGGAAGACAGAATGCAGCATTGGGAAAAGCGGCAGGGAAAAGGGCAGGTCTGTCTGATATACTGAGCTGCAGTGTGACCCCCCCACCCCCCGGTACCACTGTCATGCCGTCTCGGTGCAGACACAGGCTCCAGAAAGACGCCTCTGCTGTCCTTGCCTTTCAGACCGTGCTCTTCGTGCAAACGATTATTACTCTGGGTTTTAATTTTGATTTATTAAAATAACAGCCTGCTTTTGGACAGCAGACACTGCGCCATGATTTGCCCTGAGGGTTACGTTCTGCAGCTTCGCTCTTGTTATGAAGTGAAGGAGATTTTTAATATAGACAATGAGACTGTGAAGGACAGTGAAGGTTAACCAAATGAGATGCCAAACACAGTCTGCATGAAAACGAAGTGTGAGCCTTAAAGGATGTGTGTGTGTGTGTGTGTGTGTGTGTGTGTGTGTGTGTGTGTGTGT
>JAAIIK010000098.1:4036962-4048828 GCA_014706435.1 Silurus glanis
ATATATGAGACGTTTTTCTAATTTATTTTATAAAATTGTATAAAATAATATGTTACAAAAATTCATATAAATAAAGGCAAATGCAAAAATTGTCCAAAAAGCATCAGTATCATGATTTTTTATCATTACTGGTCTTCAAACATGGATAATTACATAAATACATGTCCAAACACACACACACACACACACACACACACACACACAACACTGCATACTGTTTATCTGCCTCAATTTCTAATTCAGGTGCAGATCGCTCTGTTGGTCTCTGGACACAACATTAAATATAAAATGAAGTGTGTGAGTGTGTGTGCACCTCTTGTCATGTAAGCTCTTTTCAATCCACTAGTCTCCAAGCACTTTCCTGGTAATGATGACACTGTTGTATAGATTTTTCTTCTATTCCATACGCTGTGTATTTATTTCTTTATTTCTTTATTTATTTTTTGACACACAGTCAAGAAACATTCCTGTCAGCACTTTTAGAACATTTAGATCATCGCTGTCATGCTGCATTTTATTTATCATTATTCACTCCAGGGCTATTTGTTCAGTTTTTCTCATTTTCCCAGGAAATCTGTCTTTTTTCCCCCAAACGTCACTTTCATTCTTTTAATTTCCTGCTATGTCGCCACCTTGAAAACAAGCCATGTTGGTGCTGCAGCCAGGCCAAGCTCACTGTTCAAGATTTCTATCAGGGAAGAATCTTAGTTCTTGATTGGATCTTGAAGCCTTTTAAGGACGAGAAATGTGGGATTATTCGCTGCATATTTATTCAGTAGTCTGTTCAGAAAATCATGTGACTGCAGCACAGTGCAAAAAGAAAATCACACACATCCAGGAGGATAATGTTCATATCAAACATCAGATCGAAGAAAGAAGGATGATCTCCTGTTTCTGGTTGTGATATGATTGTTGCTAACAGATGGGTTGGTATGAGTATTTCAGAACCTTCTGAACTTCACACGCAACAGTCTCTAGAGTTTACACAAAGTGGTGCGAAAAACAAAAAACATTGAGTGCAGTTCTGTGGGTGTAAATGCTTTGTGGAAAATGGGTAGTTCTTGAAGAAAGCCTTAGATTCTAGTTCTTGGCTGACAGGAATAAAATCTGATGTGGTCTTCTGTTGTGGTCTCATCTGATGCGGTCTCAAGGCTTGATGTTTTGTGCCTGCTGAGAAGCTTGTCTACAACCCTATGTTGTAAAGAGTTAATAAATGAGTTATTACATCCTTTCTGGATTTAAAAATGCTGATACAAATATAAAGAATCCGTTTTACCCAATCACGTTTCTGTGCTGCATTTCTTTTCTTGTTCATGTGCACGAGGTTTATGTTCGATCAGAAATCCCATTTCACGTCAGGGTGGAGAAGAAACAAGGAAAGAACACTTTGGATCCGAAGGTCATGAGATTAAATCCTAGCCACACCAAGCTCCTACTCCCGGGCCCCTGAGCGAGGCCCTTAACCCCATAGCTGCTCAGTTGTATAATGAGATAAATGTAAGTCGCTCTGGATAAGGGTGTCTGCCAAATGTCATAAATGTAAAATGTAAATGCCTATGGACTTCCTGTTAGATCAGTCCAGTCTGGTCATTCTCCTTTGATCTCTTTCATGAACAAGGTGCTTCCAACCAAAGCGCTGTCACTCACCTAATAATTGTATTTTGTGTGTTAACTTTTGAATTTATTGCATGTTGCAGTTTTTGGAACATTCAAACCAGACCTAACTAACAATCATGCTGTGGCCCTAATCGGTGAGATCACATTCTCCACCATTCTGATGTGATGTGAACTTTAACTGAAGGTCTGAACTTTCACTGCTGTCATATGATTGGCAGCATCTGTGGAAATAATTAAGAGCACTCCTGTGAGATTGATACAGAGTGGCATCAAGCTGTGTGTATGCGTTTGTGTGTGTATTAGTACAGAATCATTTTACACTCTACAGGACGCCTGGTGTCATGCAGTGAGACTGGGGACTACATTTGATCTGCAAAGTGATAGCAGCCATAGCAGGCAATCAGAGGTCAATGAACCACAGCTCAGGGAGCTTTCAGTTCATTTCAGTGCTCCTCATTCAGCCTACCTGCCTGAGAGAATACAGCTGTGCGTGGGCTTAGGAAGTGGCAAACAAATCTGGAGAATCCAGTGCATAGGTGGAATCAAGCAAAAATTGGATTCTACTATTGTTTTAGACAGTGATTGTCAATCAATTCAAACAGTCAAAAATAGGAAAAGTTAAATTTTCTTCCTACAATACATTATAAACATGAAACTCGAAAGCATCCAAAGTTAAAACAAATGCTACACTAGGTGAAACTCTTAGCTGGTATACTGTTCTTAGCTATTGATTAGCTACTTCTAGTTATTGACATCAAGGGACATAATAAAAATACAGCATGAATGAACTTCACTTATGGGGTTGTGATTTTATTTTTTTTGTTGCTGTTAAAACCTACTGCATTAAAAAAAAACGAATGAATGAATGAAACTTCAAATAAACTTAAAATCCTCCTTCAAAAAAACTTACATACATTTGGCCAGTTATTATTTAGGTTCTAATATAATATATGATTAGTGCATAAGTGGAGATGTTTAGGAGAGATGGCAGTGGCGTTTTTAACCAGATTGTTTAACAAGATTCTGGAAGGTGAGACGATGCCTGAGGAATGGAGAAGGAGTTTGCTGGTACCGATCTTTAAGAATAAGGGAGTTGTGCAGACCTGCAGTAACTACAGGGGAATAAAGTTGATCAGCCACACCATGAAGTTATGGGAAAGAAAAGTGGAAGCCAGGCTGAGAGAAGATGTGACCATCTGTGAGCAACATGTATCATGCCAAGGAAGAGCACCACAGACACGATGTTTGCTTTTAGAATGTTGATGGAGAAGTATAGAGAATTTCAGGAGGAGTTGCATTGTGTTATTTTTTTTTTTTTTGTGGATTTAGAGAAAGCGTACGACAGGGTGCCGAGAGAGGAGTTGTGGTATTGTATGAAAAGGTCTGGTGTGTCAGAGAAGTATGTGAGGGTGGTGCAGGACATGTATGAGGACAGTGTGACAGCAGTGAAGTGTGCAGTAGGAACGACAGACTGGTTCAAGGTGTAGGTTGGAATGCATCAAGGATCGGCTCTGAGCCCTTTCTTGTTTGCAGTGCTGACGAGGTCAGATAGGAGTATCCATGGATGTTTGCGGATGATATTGTGATTTGTAGGGAGAGTAGGGAGCAGGTTGAGAAGAGCCTGGAGAGGTGGAGGTACACGCTGGAGAGAAGGGGAATGAAAGTCAGTAGAAGTAAGACAAAGTGCATGTGTGTGAATGAGAGGGAGGGCAGTGGAGTGGTGTGATTGCAGGGAGAAGAGGTTGTGAAGGTGGATGAGTTTAAGTACCTATGGCCAACAGTGCAAAGTAATGGAGAGTATGTTAGAGAAGTGAAGAAAAGAGGGCAGGCAGGGTGGAGTGGGTGGAGAAAAGTGATAGCAGGAGTGATTTGTGATAAAAGGGTATCTGCAAGAGTGAAAGGGAACGTTAATATTACTGTGGTGAGACCTGCGATGTTGTATGATTTAGAGACAGTGGCATTGAGTAAAAGACAGGAGGTGGAGCTGGAGGTAGCAGAGCTGAAGATGTTGAGATTTGCATTGGGAGTAAAGAGGATGGACAAGATTTGAAATTAGTTTTTTTAGAGGGACTGGGCATGTAGGACGTTTTGGAGACAAAGTGAGAGAGGCGCTATTGAGATGGTTTGGACATGTGCAGAGGAGGGACATGGGGTATATCGGTAGGAGAATATAATTTTATCACATAATTATTTCAGATTTCTTTGAATGCAGTACCATGAAATTTTATTTTCACTTGAACTAGGAGACCCAAACGTGTTTTAGCATGACAATGACAATGAAGATATGGTTTACATGGTTTAAGTGGAAGATCTTGAGTGGCCTGCTATAGAGCTCTGACCTCAACACTACAGAAACACCTTGATGAATTGGAACGCCGAATGTACCCCAGGCCTCCTCACCCTACATCAGTATCTAACTTTTCCGATGCTCTTGTGGTTGAATGGGCACAAATCTCCACAAGCACACTCCAAAATTTAGTGTAACATATTCCCAGAAGAGTGGAGGTTATCATAACATAAAATAGAAACTAAATGTGGAATGGAATGTTCAAAAAGCACATTCGAATCTTATGGTCAGGTGTCCACAAACTTAGTGGATCCTTAATTCTTTGCTTGAGTCTTACCTTGCACTGACCCCTTTGTCTTCTTCTTACAGGTGCTAAAAGGAAGTAAGAAGCTGTGCATGTCGGTGCGCTCCATGGGCCGCATCCCGGGCGGTTATGTCACAAATCACGTATATACATGGGTAGACCCACAGGGCCGAAGCGTATCTCCTCCTCCTGACCTGCTGGAGCACCGCAGTGCCACCCTGACCCGAAACCAAGGCCAACAGCGCAGCCACATGCAGCTGCTGCAGGATGGAGATGAGAAGAAGGTAGGATGGGATATACATATCTTAGAATTGTAATATTTTTATGAAAAATGTAGTTATAATTTAATTATAAAATGTCATTACTGTCGCCTTCTTCTCCCCATGCCACATCCTAGCCCATGCAGCATTGGGGAGCGTGGTGGTAGCCCCAGTGGGCCTCTATTAACATGTGTTGCATTACCTATATTTTAATGCTAGAAGGGTCCTTGGAGCTAAACGATTGTGCAGCAATCTAGAATGGGGTGTAAATCAAGTAAGCATTGGTGACACAAAAGAGGTTATTAAAATTTCAAATGTATAAAGTTATGAATGACTTCATGAGTATTAGTTTTTGTTATGGATGAGCTGAACCATCATGTTTGCCACAGAGTAACATTTGAAAAGAAATCCAGAGGAACCCCACATGGACACTGATATGGATGCAGCTGCCAAATTTCGCTCCTCTATTCCAGTATTGTTTAGTTATTCATATATTCTACCAGGGGTCGCTCAAAAGTTTGAGCAGGCTTCAGCATGACCACTATAATTATGATGATGTCTGTTAGCTGTCTCAGCAAGGAGCTAAAAACCAGAATTTGTTACAATACTCTGCATTGCAAACCACTGCTAATAATCTCCCTGACATCTGAGAGCTCTGGCACATTCACTATCCACTGTATCACATGGTAAGCTCAGCACTGAGCTCTGTGATAATGAGCAGTGACTAACAGAGATCACTTCATTCAAGACATAAAATAAATGAGCTTATGCGCATGAGCTCTGTGCCAGCAGCTGAACAGAGATAAGCCCTCCACACTGCACAATGACAAAACCAGTTTGATTTTGTGCACAAAGTATCCAGAATGTGTCATGAGAATATTTTATTCTGGCACTTGTTAAAGATGTGTGAACTATAAAGCACCCAACATTGCTCAAGTGTACTATAGAGCTTACACAGGCTTCTTCTCTTTACTCAGCTGCTGAAAATAAATATTTAGTGTTGTAGATGAAAAAATGCAAGAACATATATATAAATCTATCTATATATATATACTGTACTGTAAATACTGTATATATAGACTATACTGTATATATATTTTGAACATAGTCACAAATGGCATTTTATTTCAGGCTTTCAGGCTGGAGATTTTGACATAAAAAAATTCAAAAGCCCAACATGTGGCAGATCTATCACTTTAAAATGCCTGTAATGACAAACAAGTAAATAAATACCTTGTTTTTTTTTTTTTTTGACTGACTTGACTGTCCTCCACCGACTAATCCAGATATCCAGATGGCTAATCAGAATAGTGAAAATGTCAGTCATGTAGATGTTACACAAATTTATACACAACCAAGATTTTGGTGATTGCTATAGCCAGTAAGCAGTTCTTGACTGCACATCTGATAATATTTCTACACTCTCACATACTCTCTTTAAACCTTAATGGTTGGAAATGCTCATTTTTTTGTCACGTCTGGATTACTGTATCTTTTATAAATTCAGGCTGGGAAAAAAAAAACATGCCAAACAAACCTAATCATATGCCTGGCATTGCGCCTTGTGTGGTACTTTATTGCAATTCATGGACACTTCAAAAATTGAGTTGTCAGTCTTTTGTGGTTGTTTTAAACATTTCTTTAAGCTGACTACCACACCCTGTTTAGCCTCACTCTCCAATAGGGTGCAGAATCTGCGATAATATTATTTTAGGGTGGAGCTTTATGACTTGCTTGTGAGGCTGTAAATCTCTCAATGGCTGGAAATCGCCCAAATGGCCTTAAAGATTGTGGGTGCATTAGAGTAGAGCAAAAAAAAAAAAAGAGTCAGTCGTTTCTTTTCTAACATTGATTGATCGTTCTTTTTTTCAGGGCAATGTGTAAGGTAATTGTAAGAAAGAGCCCTTATAGAATGTTAAATCGCATTCAACTTAACGCAGTGTGTGTGTGTGTGTGTGTGTGTGTGTGTGTGTGTGTGTGTGTGTGTGTGTTATGTACAGTTCAGTTCTGTGTGTTGAAGAGCCTGATGGCTTGAGGAAAAAACTGTTGGATGTGAGGACCCGAATGCTTCGGAACCTTTTTTCCTGATGGCAGGAGGGTGAATGGTATGTGTGAGGGGTGTGTGGGGTCGTCCACAATGCTGTTGGCTTTGCAGATGCAGCGCCAGTTTTAACTTCAAACTCAGTTTCATGGTGTTACTGATCTTCTTATAGCCAAAGCCATCTTTGTGGAGAGCAACAATTTGAATTCTGAAATCCTCACAGAGTTCTTTGCATGTTGATCATCCAGTGGTCATTATGAGAGAATTGTACTCAAAGCACCAAATTTTAACTGCTCTAATACACAATACACACATTTTTATGTTCCTGTTAAGGAGACAAAAACATAAACATGATGAATAGGACAAATAATAAAAGTTTTTTTCAGAAATATGAATGTAATTTATTAGTACAAACTTGAAATGTTACTCCGAACTTTCGAGCCACTCACGGCTTTTCGCAAACTATTAGATTTTTCACGAGTTACTCATATTCCACATGAAAAGTCGCATAAAAAAATCGCAAACTATCAAGGACTACCTAGTGTCAAGGTTCCACTGTCCACATATAGCACACACTGTATGTTAGGAATGCATGGCATTATGAAATAAAGATGAAGCAGGCCATGCAATCAATGCAGCAAAGTGACCTTTCAGGGATGACTAGCACTAACCTTTAGCAGATTTGTAGTGCGTATTGGCCTTGTTTAGCAGTCTGAGTGCTAATAATGGTGAGTATTACAGATCTCAGAGAGTACATTATTCTTTAACTCTAAAAACATTTCCGATTCTACAAAAAACATCTCTGTTGTCTTTAGCGATTCAGGTGCCAATCTTGGTTCTGTATTGTCGTTTTTTTTAGTGAGAGGTTTGCTTTTGTGTGGTGTGTTGACCTCACAATTTGCTGTGCTACTGCAGTTACAGTAGTGTGCAAAGGAACAATGGCAGCCATCTCCAAAATAAGTCATAACAGCAAGAGCTGAGAAAGAGACCAAAGCGTTCTTTACTCATCCACCGTTTTTCATTGCAGTGTTTGGTGTCATATTAATGTGACATCCATCACGGCAAAGACAACAAACACTGGCGTGCTTGAATACGCAATTGAGACCCTGTGACTAAATCAAGGTCATAAAATTATAATGTGTGCGCAAGTTTTCCTGCTCCATCTTGCTATTTTGGGCTGAAATTAATAAACCGTGGCCTTGTTTTGGCTCAGTCTTGTCCTTTTTTAAACACATTTTTAATGAATATTCTCACTAAGCAGTTATTTGTTGTACCTACTGCTTATTTAAAAAAAGATGGAGTTCCTAATTGAATTGTAACGCTTAGCATGCCATGTAAGATTCAGTGCCCAGAGAAGTTTTGTTTTTAAACAATGAATTAAAACCATGTCTCTTATTGTTTGTAGTTTGCATGTGGCTTATCTGCTCATTTACATAGAAAAAGTATGCCGTGTTTCAGTTAGCCTGTCACTACTGTAACCTCAGATTGTTGTTTTTGTCTGACAGTTGTGGAGCATGATGTAACCTTCTGCTGCACATTCACATTCTGAATTCTGCGATGCTTTTCTGCTTACCAAGATTGTAAAGAATGACTATTTGAGTTACCATCCAGATCCTGTCTGCAAAATAATTGCCTAGAACTGGATGTTTTTTTTTTACACTCAAATTTTGCAAAATCCATTTGATTCATTGAGAGCCAATTATTTGTCCTCTATGCTTGATGTAAAAAAAAAAAAAAAAAAAAAAACTAAAGCTCTTGAACTGTATTTGAATACTTTTATGCTTTTGGTTCTGCCATGTGATTGGCTAACTGCAAAATTGTATCAATAAACTGGTGTACCAGTATCAAATTAGCTTGTGATGTGCATATATTATTATATATAGCCATATGTCCATATCTAATACTGCATTTCAATATCATCATATAAAATCTACAGGAAATATTGTGGTTACTAGTGTTTGCTCATTATAATACTAGATGAGAGGGCTCATATTTCTATCTGTTATTAGCTGGAAAACATGCTAAAGAGTGCATGTTTATAGCCTTGCTAGATGATTTATAACAACTTCCCTGGACATTCTTTTCCTTATTTAAGTCTCTGATGCTTAATTTTTCAATTCTATATCCTGATTTGTGCAACATTGTAATGAATTCTTCACGACGCAGCTACCTCAATCCTAAAACAGCTCGAAAAAAGAAAGTACACACCGCAAGACTGGATAAGAATGCAGATTTTTGTCTGTCACTGTTTATAGAAGTGGCTATTTGTCAGAGGAAGTGTTCACACATTCGAGTATTTCACTGAATACGCAGAGTTATTCAAAGCTTTGCCACCTTGTTTAGCAAAGTGTTTCCTAAAGCAATCCTAATAATGCCTGACCTTGTCTGATTCAGTAAAGCTCTATCTGACTAGTGAATTATTTTTGTATTCCGTATGTCGACAGACTAAATATGCAGGACTTTTGCAAAGTGCTTCAGTAATAACTGTAATAGTTAGGCTCTTGACTGCAGGTCAAGTGTAAGTCAAGGGTTTATTCTGCGTATTGCTGAAGAGTTTATTGAACACCATGAATACCATGGCTGGCAGTAACATCTATGACACCAATCATGGATAAAAATGTTTTATTGTGCATCCAGATCAGTCTGTACATACTGTAGTGTGTACATAAGTGTGCATCTGTACACATTAGGGGTGTAACGGTACACAAAATTTACGGTTCGTAACGTACCTCGGCTTTTAAGTCACGGTTCGGTTCACTTTCGGTACGGTTGGGGGGAAGAAATGCAAAACATAAAATTGCTCTTCCGTTTTTTAATGAACGCAGTTTATTTTTATTACCTTTAGATTTTACCTTTTAAATTTCTTTTTTTAGAAAATGCCTACTTGGTTAAATAATTTATACAAATAATAGTTTATAAAAAATATTTTTAGGAATGTGGTGAGACCTGCGATGTTGTATGGTTTAGAGACAGTGGCATTGAGTAAAAGACAGGAGGTGGAGCTGGAGGTAGCAGAGCTGAAGATGTTGAGGTTTTCGTAAAATTGTAGTGAAAATGTAAATGCAGTACAATGGTACAATGGTATTGTACAATGAGTTTAGAAGTATATGCACAAATGACAGATTGTAGATTTAAATGTAACTGACAATTAATAATAATTGATATATTACAATTAAACCAAACAAACACTGACTTCTTAAATTTTTTTGCCCACTGTTTTTTGTTGAGGGGAGGGTATACCATTTTCTTTAGGACTAAACCATTTAATGACAATTTAAGTAAAACATGATGTGTGTTTCGAAAAGATTTTCAGAAATCGTACCTTAAAAGAGAATGTCAGGTGCCTGATGAATATTAATAGGTGGAAAGTTGCAAATCGTTATTGCACAAAAGCAGGAGGCTTTTGTTCTTTGACAATTTTAAAACCCGATTTGAAACAAAGCCTGTCATGCATTTTGTGCTGTAAAATTAGTGAGCCGTTAAGAGAGTTAACAACCAGCAAATGAATTGTGAAAAAAATAATAATTCATTTGGACACCCAGTCCAGTGATACATCTGGAATCTAAAAAAACAAAAAAACAAGGTATTGTCTTTCTCTGGCATTCTGATTGTACTACCACCAGACTACTGAGTGTCCCAAAAACATTGGTAAACTGGGGTTCAGTACAAGCTAAGGTATATATTAGCATCATAAACAAAGCATGTTTAATGATGATCAAAAATCTAATTTACAAGATTTCCAGGTTCACCATTTGTCAATATAAAATTACTGACCATTAGATTTGTGTGGTTGTGGACATTTTTTTCTAATTTTGTCACAAGGATGTATTAATGTAGGGTGAGAAGGATACAGTCAGAGTTCCAATTCATCCCAAAAGCTGTTCCATAACTTAAGGAAAGAGCTATATAACTGGCCACACAAGATCTTAATGAAGTTGGCCGTTTACACAGGGGCGGTTTCAAGCTGAAACAGCTTTTGGGGCTCGTAGTTCAAGTGAATAGAAAATGTAATGCTATCTCATCTAAATACATCCTATACAATGGTGTGCTTCCAACTTTGTGGTAACTGGTGATTGAATAACTCTGATTATCTCTTCATTGTGATGGCTAGATGGCTGGATCAGAGCATCTCCAAAACTGCAGCTCTTGTGGGATGTTCCTGGTCTGCAGTGGTCAGTATCTATCAAAAGGTATCCAAGGAAGTAACAGTGGTGAACTGGCGACAGGGTCATAGGCGGCCAAGGCTCATTGATGCATATGGGGAGTGAAGGCTGGTGCGTGTGGTCCGATCCAACAAACAAGCTTCTGTTGAAGAAGTTAATGCTGTTAATGCTCAACGGGTCAGGACTGTTTTGGCAGCAAAAAGGGGACTAACACAATATTAGGCAGATTGTCATAATGTTATGCCTGATCGGTGGCCTTAATGTTATGCCTGGTCGGTGTAGCGTACTGTCAGGGATCCTTCTGCCATGCCCCCTCTGCGGCTCTCTCTCAGCCACTCCCGGCACTAATCGCCGACACCTGTCCTTCATTACCATTCCCCTTTAGTTCCCGTTCCGACCTCACTTGCTGTCGGATCTACTCAGTCATGTTAGTGATCTAACGGATTTCAGGCCGCCAGCATTCCCCGCTGGTTCATGCTCCTTATTCCCAGTCACAGGATTATACTCGCGTTACGGACTGTACTCGCCATACGGATTATACCGGCCCTACAGATTATACCGGCCCTACGGATTATACTTGCTGTATGGACTCTACCTGCTTTACGGATTATACCCGCATTCCGGTGTTACGGTTCATAACTCCCCCGGACTTAAGTGTTTTGTCTCTCAATAAACAATGATTGAGTTACTCCCGCTTCCTACGCGTGGTCACTGCCGTGACACGTACCTCTCACTTTCCAAGCTAGTTTTTTTCTTTGCCATTAGGAAAAACTATTCCACCTCAGACTCAGACTCAGACCACTAAATACAACAGCTCTAAAACATGACCATGACCATGACCATCTAAATGACTCCATTTTACAAACACGACAATCGATTTCTTACTGATTAGTCTTGTTATATTGTATTGCTTCTTTGTTGAGACCGGTTGTCTCATGGTCTCAATTGCTCGTTTGCTCAATTGCTTGTCATTGATATCCTGTTTGCATATGTACAGTGAATAAACATAAAGTCTATACCAGTGAAGAGATGTGTAGACATTGTTGAAAAGTACAAGTAAATAGTTATAAGGCTATGGCAGTGAAACATGTGCAGACATTGTAAAGGTACAACAATTAGATGGTTATAAGGCTCTGGCATTTAAAAAATAATGTGTAAGCTGAATAAACAAGTACACACTATATATATATATAT
>JAAIIK010000098.1:4049228-4063519 GCA_014706435.1 Silurus glanis
GATATATAGGCAGGATGAACAGTAGGGTATATAACGTATATACTGTAAGTTATGTGGTGCTCAAAGCTTAAACATTTTAAGATTTAATAATTGGCTAGTAAATAACAACAAAAACGAATATCGGTCTATTAATATATTTTTAACCATTTGATACTGCATTATTAATGTTGTTTTGCTCCAAACTGTTTTTTAGCTTGATGACAGTCTCTTTTACCAGTTTTGCCAGTGCATGTTTATTATTCCAGACACTGTTTCAAATAGGTAAGGTATGTAAACCCTAACAACCAAACTTCTTTTTTATTGTTTTTCATCCTATTCTTTTTTATACAACCTGCTTTGATGGTGACTAAACTGCAAAAAAACTCAAACTCTTGAGCAAGAAACGTCCTGAAAAATACCTCTACAGTGATGGTTGTCTTGTTAAGCATTCATGTAGCATATGGAGTAAGTGATCATTTCATCCTCATTCACTCAAGATGGAGTGCTAAATAGAAAATCGGATTTTTACTTACCTGAAATTATTTACTATAAAAGTGCTCGAAGATCTTTTTAAGGCTTCTATTCTTTAGGCTCAGGCGATTAACATTGACCTAAATGAACTTTGACAGTGTTCTACCTTTGAATTTCCTAAAAGATAAATTGGAATGGTTTAGTGTGAGAGTGTGGTGTGCGTGTGTGTGTGTGTGTGTGTGTGTGTGTGTGTGTGTGTGTGTGTGTGTGGATTGACTCAAGTTTTTCATTTGCAAGCACTATATATAATAATTGCATAGCTTACAGCTGCATGCTTTTTTGTCCCAGGTGAATCTGGTGCTGGATGATGGTCGCTCTCTGGGACTGATGATCCGTGGAGGAGCTGAATACGCTCTGGGGATCTACATCACCGGTGTTGACCAAGGTTCAGCAGCAGAGTGTGGGGGGCTGAAGGTAAAGCCTCACCCAATCCTCCCTAAAAAAAAAAAACCTTCATTTTACTTCAATAAAATTCTTTACTTCCAACGTTGACTTCCAGAATAGTTCTCAAGTGCACAAATTCACTGTTGCGAATCTTTCATGTTTCTGATGTATCTCAGAGTTATCTCACTACACATGCTCTACATCTCTCATTTCTTTTGCATCGTCACTGCCTCCCACTGACAATTGAGCTTCAATTTTTCGCTCCCTTACTTCCAGCCCCACCATTCATCTTCTCTGTTTGATCCAATCTTCCATTGATGTGCTCCTCTGTCAGGACTCTGTGATAAAGGAAACACATTGTGTGGTTAGAGGCTGTTTGTGTATTGTGTGTGCACCGGCCTATACAGGTGTCTAGCCGATGTTGCACTCACATCAGTCAGCTTGGATGTGTCTGTTAGACCCACCCAGACTCTGCAGTTGGATTCGGAATCAGCCTGGCACTATGCAGCTCCATGTCACATGTTTCTTTGGGACAGTCAGGATTTTAGATGTATTTAACACATCTGTTTGTTTTTAAAGTACCAATTTATGATTCTTAGAGTGCTCTGCTTCCTAAAAGATGAATTACAGTTGCACTAAAAATGTGTGTGGGCAGCCTGAGAAAAAACCTGTCATCTGGTCAGATTTGGACAATTTCTGAGATCTTCAGACATTTACACTTTCCCAGAGCTTTCCCAAGTCTATGTTTCTATTTTTCATGCCTCAGATGCAGTACTTACTTCAAAATGTGGCTCCTACTTCTACATTTATAACCAGATCTACTATGGAAAATGCTTTATTGCTACATTTTACAGAGTTAATTAACAATAGAAAATGAGTCCTGACTATGATTATCAGCATCATCTATTGTACATCTGTCTCTGAGGTGAAATTCACTCCACTGATCTCTGTTCATGGTAACATCAAAGGGGAAATAATTACTGATTTACCCGCTTGTTTGTTATTAACAATTTTCTGCTTTTAATTATGGAAAGTGAACAGTTGTACAGATACAACATTTTATTTATATTCTATTTTATACAGCACTATAGAGAACAACAGAACTTGACCTGAAGTGCTCTCAAACAATTAAGCAATGACAAATTGTTAGTTGTGGTCGAGAAAAAACAAACAAACAAACAAAAACACATCCTTGGCTGCATTGCAGTTTCCTGGATCACAGATATCAGAAGTTATTACTGTCGGAAAACGACTTTTATCTATTGCATGACACATCTGTAAGACTTTCTCTTCTGTTCTTTTGTGATATGCGTTCCAGTCGTGAGTGTGTGCAGTGCAGCTGAGTAACAATGCAGTGTAATTTACTCAGACAACCTGCCTTTATTCCATTTTCACAGCACATTGCTTCTCCATTTGTGGCTTCGATTCGAGATGAATCTCATCATTACAGAGGGTCATGGAAATTTCAGGCTTGTGAAGAAATGGGTGTTTTCTTTGGAGCCAGACGTTTAAATTTTAAATGATCAGAAGATCAAGCTGTGTGTTTTTTTTTTTTTTTTTTTTTTTTTTTTGTTGTTGGTTTTTTTTTATATATATGTATATGTGTGTGTGTGTGTGTGTGTGTGTGTGTGTGTGTGTGTGTGTGTGTGTGTGTGTGTGTGTGTGTGTGTGTGTGTGAGAGCTTTGTACATTTTTGTTATGGTGTTTTGGAAACACAGCTCACACACCTGCAAGAAGAATAAACTCTCTAAGGTTTCATCTAATTGGCATTGTGTTTGTATTAACATGAGCACAAACACTCACTTGCTTGTATTCACACTAGAACATGTAGTTCATTGGATGGGCTATGTCTAAACACACACACACACACACACACACACACACACACACACACACACACACACACAAAAGAGGTGTGTACCTCTCTTGGGGTGGGTACAAATCAGTCCAACGGAAAAGCAAGAAGTCACCGGCAGGTGATGTCACGACCAGGTAGCTATAAAAGCACATGCCGTGGAGACGGTGTTCGCTTCTGTTTGTTTAGGAAGCGCCCTGTGTGTGTTTGTTTTTGCCGCATGTAAGTACCGGTAAATCAGTAACAATATAAAAATAAATAAATACATCGAAAAGCAAGATAAAGGCAAGCGGTCTTTCAGGGGGATACACACTAGTGATGTCTGTTCCAACATCACTAGACACAGACAGAGCCTATGTGTACCTTGTCTGGGAGCGGAGCATGCTCAGTTGGCTTTCCATGGAGCCAACTGCTCACACTGTGGACGTACCCAAAACGTGGGGTTTGCTGAAGGATTCGAGATGGGCTTGTCCCTTTTTCCGTCCTCACCTGACAGATCCAGCACCTTCTCACAGGATTCAGAAGCCCACACTTTGGCAGTTCTTTCCCCCGTGAAGAGGGTGCGGCGCTCTGACAGGGACAGAGCCGTCATCCTGGATGCCGTCGTAGTGGCCTCTGGCCTGTTCGGCGATTACTACGATCGTTGACAGGTTTCAGGAGGCAAAAAGGCAGTTGCGTTGTGTCAGCACTTCCTTCCTTTGTCGCTCTAGTGGGGCTGCTTGGTGGGCGCAGCTCCACTCCAGTATGAGTGGGCATCACTGCCAGGGACAGTAGGCAACGCCCTAGGTTGAAGCCTAGAGATATGTTGGGTCAGAGGACCGTCATCTTTATTAAGAGGGCTTCGGCGAGAAGGTCCTAAATCTCACTGGGGGGGGTGTATGCCTCAGCACACGGCGCACGCCTCTCCTTAGTGCCCTCGGCAGATGAACCTGTTAACCCTGCCACCTCCAGTGCTTTAGGGCACAGCGATTTCCAGCGAGTGCCTCCCTCAGCTTCCTGGTCATGACGTCACCCCGCTGGTGACATCGCACATTTCTGTTGAGACGATTACACACGTGGTTCAGAGCGTGGTCACGCAGAGGTGTTCCCAAAGTGTTGTTGACGTAGCGACTCGTTCCCTCTGGCAACCATGGTTACATACATAACCTAGAGACGTTCCTGATGACCTTATCATAATCATCTTTTCTTTGCTTGTGTCCTATATGGTGGTTGATCAGCCTGGATACATTCATTACATAACAAAATTTGATGTGAAGTTCAGTTACCAACGTGACACAAACAGTAATGGCTTCTTGTTATTCAAGTACATGTCAGAGCCCCAATTTCTTTACTTCTACTTGAGTGAAAAAGTGTAGTCGGTACTTAAACCTTTACCAGAGTCTTTCAAAACATGAGTATCTGTACTTCTACTTTAGTGAAGGATGTGTGCACTTTTGCCACCTCTGACACACACAAACAAAATTATTGATTACATTAGTACAACAAACAAATCTAATTTGTTCTGTGGAAGATTAGAGTTCCACAAGTTCAGGAAAAAGAAGCTCACTGGCTCAAGACCTGTGTGGGTTCTGCCCCAAACTTTTATCACAAAGTTGGCAGCACACAATTATATAGGTTTCTGTGGAAGTGGTAGCATAAAAATTTTCCTGCACGTGACCTAGGAGACCCATGCATGTTCCAGCATGACAATGCCCTCTGTGCACAAAGCAAGTTCCATGAAAATATGTTTTTCATGCGGAGTGAAAGATCTTAACTGTACCCGAACCCTATTAAACACCTTTCAGATGAATCGGAACACTGACTGCACCCCAGGCTTCCTCCCCTCACCTACATCAGTGCCTGACTTTACAAACACCCTTGTGGCTGACTGAGAATACATCTAAACAACCACACTCCAAAATCTAGTGGAACATCTTCCCAGACTGGCAGTTCTAACTGGCAGTTATAACATGGCAGTTATAACATCAAAAAGGAATGGGATTTTCAAAAAGCACTCGCTTTTTGGAAAAAACACTTTGAAAATCCTTAAACAGAAGGAACAGCTTTTACCATAGATTTAAGGCTTTGATTCATATAGTACAATAAAATAAGGTCTCACACACGTGACAATGGTGGTCTAGGTTTGGCTTCAATCAAACTCGAGTGTTTGCCGTTCTGTGTTTCTTGACTTCAGAGGCAAGGTGTCATGTAAATTGTACCTGCTTGACCTTGTCATATTACTACATATTTTTACATTTTACATTTTCTTCACAAGGAATACATAATTAAGCTAAACATTAATAAGTGCAATAATGTGTAATGCTAGTTTTATACATTCATATCTCAAACAGCAGAAGTGAGGTATAAAATGGTAGCAAACCTGTGAGGAGCCTTTAATTGAAGCTTGGGACAGAATGTGATAATGAGGGCAAGTGTTCAAACAGCCTACAAATAAATCACTGCAACTAATGAAGCAACTAATGAAGTGTATTTCATTAGAAGGTTGTTAGCAAATAGATTTAATTTTGAAATCACAAACAGTCAAAGAACCAACCATCATTTTATTACAATTCAGAAATTCAAATGTAACTAAAGATGCCACATTTACATACCACACCATGTTTACCAAGTAAGTGTTGTATCATCAGAATTTGTATATTGGGTCATGATTCATTCGTTTATACTGCAACCTATTTTATGAGACAACAGCAGTTGTCTATAAGGTGTTTAATACAAACTACTAAAGTTTTAATCAAAGGGAAACATGTATAAGGTTCAGGGTGACTTCCATCCCATAAGAAAGCCATCTTGCTGCTTTGTGATTTGCTCGCTCTGCTGTAAAATGCATAGATCAGTTTTCATCTGCCATTTTTGTCAGCGATGTACGGAATAATGATTCAGATACTCTGGATACTTAAGACTTTGGCTCAGGTAGGTTGTTCTGCAGCCAGGGAAAATCACTGGTGTATTTAAACAGCTCTGCTAGATGAAGCAAAATGATAAATTTTTAATGAATGTTCTGACGATCGGGTTGCATCTGTAATTAGAAATCTTTTTGCCTGCAACTGACACAAAAAATTCAAAAAGACATTAACACAACCACTCATATATACAACTTCATTCAGAATTACAAGGAATCCCTTGCACTAGCCAAGAGCTGACTTGAAAGCAGACGTAATACGTATGTCTTGCATTCGAATTAGCTCTAATATTTTGGGTGTGGTTTTGCAGCTGAGCCTTGAGATGGAGCAATGATGGATAAGGGATAAATAGAGGAAAATGTGTGGCAGTGGACAGCATGAACCCTGGTCGTGACAGATCTGGAAATGAGCAAGCAAGCTCCTGATCCAGGACACTTGACATTTGGAGTGATGGCACCGCTGCAGCCAGAGCAGGAAAGTTTTACACATACATTTATATTAACAGGACAAATAGAAGGGCTTTCCATTTTCACACAATTCAGAGAAAAGGTGCTTTATACTTGTCACATGTATTTTATGGTATAGTGACATTCTTTCCTTGCGTAAGGGTTAAGGGCCTTGCTCAAGGGCCACAGCTTGGCAATACCATGGCTTAAAACCCTGACCTTTTCATCAATAACCTAGAGCCTTGCACAGTGAGCTACCACCTCCCCAGGTTTTCACATATCCCAGGTTGTCAGGAAGCTATGGTCAGAGCACAAGTTCAGCCATGTGACCATGTCCTTGGAGCACAGAGGGTTAGGGGACTTACTCAAGGGCCCAACAATGGTAGCTTGGCAGTGCTGGGGCTTGAACCCTTGATCTTCTGATTCAGTAACCAAGAGCCTTAACAACTGAACCACCAAAGCCCAAGAATAGTTTGGTCTATACAGTTATAGGAGGTTATAATACATCCCAAATGAAATACATAGTGTCTATAGTATTTGATCATTTTAGTTGGCAACACATAGCTGGACTTTTTGTCACACAAAATGTTTGATTCAGAGCAGTTAATTCTCTCCATCTATTATCTAATAGAGAAGTAACCAATAAGGGGAAGGTCCAAAAATAGCACCTGTTGTGTCGTATGCCAAGGAAATATGAGTAGATTATTTTCAAGGCACCAGTATGCTACTATTAGGGATCAAGTTAAAGACGATGACGATGATGTACATCTGGGACGGCTGTGATGGATGGATTCAATCCCGTCGCCTCAATAAAGATTATGAGCATTGTTCTCCACAGGCCATTCCGGTGTATGTGTCAACACATTACGCGCCTCATTCTTTTATGTCCAGCCGTGGTTCCTGGAGGATAAGGCAGGAAATAGATGGTTGTAAAATGCTAGAGGTCTTAATGGTTAATGCCTCCCATAGACTGTTAATGAGATGTAATAATGAGGTCACACAGCGGGAGCTCAGCTGGATCATCGGTGTCGGGATGCACATTGTCTCGCATACACACTCAAATGACATCATGCACATCAGGGTATAATGGTGGTCAGACAAACACATTCCTGTGTTTTTTCTTTTCTTTTGTACCACAGCCATTTGCAAATGTTTTGTCAGCATTTGCCATATGTTTGTGTTGGACCTTTACATGGATTTATTGCTTCCAGATATCTTTTTTTTTTGTTATTTCATGATTTATTTTATGAACATAAACTAATAAAACCATTTTACAAAGGTGAAGGACAAAGTCAAGGTAGAAAAACCAATTTAAAAAAGGATGCTTGAAGATCTTTCAAAACCAATTCAACTTAAACAACTCAAATTCTCAAAACTAAACATAATATACACAATATAGACAAAGGTATTGGGATACCTGACTTTTCTTTCTTAACTTTCCAGAATAGTGGAGGTTATTATACCTGCAAATGACGACTAAGTGTGAAATGGAACGTTCAAAAAGAACATACAAATATTAGCCATGTCAGGTGTCCATAAACTTTTGTCCATATACAGTGGTGTAGCACACTATTTACATCTGGATCTCCCAAATATGGTTTGCTTTCTGTGTTAGACAACATTAAGGGAGGTAGCATGCTGATCGTAGCTTGTGGTAGTAGTGTTGCCGTGGGAGTGTCTGTAGTATTGGACACGTGTAGTCAGTATGTCCGTAAGAGTATACAGCTACTTTTAGAGTATCTGTGGGGGTGGACAGTTATTACTGTCACAGTGGACAGGTGCTGTCAAAGTATCTGTGGGAGTGAAAAAGTGCTGTCAAAGTGTCTAGAGGATTGGACAGTTGCTGTCATAGTATCTGTGGGAGTGGACAGATACTGTCAGAGTGTCTGCAATAGTGGACAGGTCCTCTCAGGGTGTTTGTAGGAATGGACAGTTAATGTCAGAGTGTTTGTAATTGTGCTAGTTATTCTCTGGGAGTGTGGGAGTGGATAGTTACTTTCGGAGTGTCTGTGGAAGTGAACAGGTGCTGTCAGATTGTCTGTGGAAGTGGACAGTTGCTGTCAAAGTGTCTGCGAGAATGGACAGGTGCTGTCAGATTTTAGGTGGAAGTGGACAGGTGCTTTCAGAGTGCCTGTGGGTTGACAAGTGCTGTCAAAGTGTGTGGGAGTGGACATGTGTTGTCAGTATATATGTGGGAGTGGATAGTTACTATTCACAGTGACTGTGGGAATGGACAGGTGCTATCAGAGTGTTTGTGGGATTGGACAGTTATTCTCAGAGCATTTGTATGAGTGGAACTTACTGTCCGAGTGTCTGTAGGAGTGGACGGGTCCTTTCAGGGTTTCTGTGAAAGTGAACAAGTGCTGTCAAAGTGTTTAAGGATTTGGACAGTCACTATCATAGTATCTGAGGGAGTGAGCAGGAGCTGTTAGAGTGTCTGTGGGAGTGGACAGTTATTCTCAGAGTGTCTGTGGGAGTGGATAGTTACTTTCAGAGTGTCTGTGGAAGTTTACAGGTGCTGTCAGATTGTCTGTGGAAGTGGACAGTTGCTGTCAAAGTGTCTGTGGGTGGACATGTGCTGTCAAAGTTTCTTTAAGAGTGGACAGGTGCCATCAGAATATATATGGGAGTGGATAGTTACTGTCACAGTGACTGTGGAAGTGGACAGGTGCTGTCAAAGTGTCTCAGGAATTGGACAGTTGCTGTCAAAGTATCTGTGGGAGTGGACAGGTGCTGTCAGAGTGGTTGTGGTAGTGGCAAGGTCTGTCAGAATGTCTGTGAAAGTGGACATGTCCTGTCAGAGTATCTGTGTGAGCAGGTGGTGTCAGTGAAAGTGCCTGCAGAAGTGGCTGGTGGAGAAAGGAAACAAACATATTTAGAAAACTCTGCAGCTCTGTCTTGGTTCTTCAAGGTGCCCTGCCTTTGCCCTCTGTAATTATATACTCCATATATGGCATGGCTGCCAGGTTGAAATATTTGATCTATTGCTTGACTTAAGTACCATAACTTTGTTCAATTTGAAATTGTTTATGCACAGAAGCAGTCTTAACTGTGCAAATGCAAAGCATTTTAATTAAAGAGGCTCATAATTCATAAAGTAAAAATTACCAAAGCTGCTGTTAAAAAATAAAAGGGCCTTTTTGGTTTCATTTGTTCGGCTGAAAGGAATGTGATTATATTGACGCTCAGCTAGATGAAACTGTGATCTGCATTCTGAAATTGATAGTGCATCTGTCATTGTATTAACAGTCATGGTTTGTCACCGGGCCACATGGGGAACGAGCACTACACAGATTGCATTCTGTTGGGAACATACAGTCATTGTTTTGGAACTATTTGACAATTTGCATGCTATAAAGGAATCGTCTTTCTTAGGTAAAATAAACCTGAATTTGTTACTGCACTCCCTTTGCTCTGTGAACAACTCTCCGCTTTATGCCTCAACAATTTCCTAAATCACAAAAACAGGAGTAAGAGGACTGAGCTGATTTCATCATATCTGTTGATCACAGAGCAAATTGGAAAGGATGGAAATGTCAGGGTTCTGTGGTTCAGAGTAAAGGCTTTAAATTCATCTTACCATTTTCTCTAGAGTGTGGGTGTGTATGTTTGAATCCTAACATGAAAATACTAACTATCCTGTTGTGCCAATGTTCTGTCCCATTCATACAGTATATTAATACAGCCAGCCATTGTACAATTACAATCACATACAGGCATCTGTTGAACTCAGAAGCAAAGTATGGGCCATATTATTATTATTTATTTTGGACAGCTATCGGGAAGGAGTATTATGCCTTTAAAACTAGCACATTGATTATGGACCCCTTGAAGATAGAAAATATGGACTGAGAAAAGAGGATGACTTTATTTTACCTATTGTATTTGAATGTTGCATAAAATAATTAGTCAAAAAATGACAATTTAGAGAGATAAGTATATTCAGAGTGGGCTACTTTAAATGATATAAACTTTTTATCTGGAAAGTTGGCTTATTATGCACATTTGGTGGATTTCCTGTACCTGACAATCAGCATATGTAAATCACCTGTGTGTATTTTTTTGAGTAAAAGTTGCAGATCCCAAAAGATCTCAGTTTTTTAGTCCCGATGAGCAAAGAACTAGAGGTCAACCGATTCATTGGTTTTGTCGATTAATTGGCACTGATAGTTGATTGCTGGAACTATCAGCTATTGGCAAAAATCCATACTGATAGTTTTTCCGGGTAGCATCCTTTGCAGGGGCACATGAGAAGGTCCCCTGTCATAATAAGAGCAACCTCTAGAGGCAAATCGCTTATGCTACGTGCTGTTTCTTTTTTACATGAAACTATGTGCTGCACAGAAAGAGCTTGGTGCATGGAGAGTGCTATATTATATTTATTATTTATAATCGATTATTTGTATAATTCTATTTATTAATATATTAAAATGTGCTTAATTAGGCACATTTTCATGATTCAGAACTATTTTTTATTTATTTTTATAATAGATTTCAGAACTATTTTACATGGAGTGTTATGTTTGTTTGTTTTTTATCCACTTTGCATTTTTCCAACATTGGTTGATTAATTGGTTATCGGCAAGTATGATCTATCCTTGCTATCGGTATCGGTAAAACCGGTCCACCTATACAAAGAACAGTTTAGAATTACAACAGCAGTTCTAAAGCAACCAATATACAGTGTCCAGGTGAGATTTTCCATTAAAGAGAGCTGGACTTGAACTGGGGTTTTTTTTTTTTTTAGAAAAACAAATTGTTTTTTTTGTATCTATGTGAGATCCACATCAGCTGAAAATCAGTCACAAGTGTAGAAAGCTCCAAGCAAAAGAAGTATCAGGATGAATCACATAGATGAGAAGCGCATGAGGCGCAACCGCAATAGAAGTGTGACAAAATCTGGCATCCCATCAAGATGTCAGAGAAAAAAAAATGAGAGAACAGAGTATTTGGTATACCCTCATGCTGCAGTGTTTTAAAGGGTGTACACTGATCAGAGTGCAAGTACACAGGCTGTAGCGGGTCTTTGCTACAACAGCATAGCTAAATACCAGAAGGAAACACCAGCATCAGGGCACCCTGATATAAGAAGCATCCTGCTATTCTACCGTCATCAAACCTGAGTGATCGCATAAAAGGACACTCTTTAAGCATTTATTAATAACATTATCATTGAAAAGGTTGCTAATTACCCTTGAGGTTTTTCTCGGGTTACAGGAGGTCAACGCAAGAATCAATCCAGAGTCAAAATGAGTAAGTGTGCTTTTACATTAAAATTTGCATTTGCGGCATTTAGCAGACACTCTTGTCCAGAGCGACGTACAAAAATGCTTTGAGTCTCTAGCAATGAATAAATGTACACTGGTACGCTAGATTACAGACTTAACATAAATGAGACTATAACTCTTAATTTTTACAAAGCAAACTTGGAAAGTCCTTATTTAAGTGTTCCAGGAAGAGGTAGACCTTCAACCGTCATGCAAAGATAGTCAGGGACTCCGCTGTTCGGACATCTAGGGGAAGTTCATTCCACCACCTCGGTGCCAGAACAAAGAAGAGCCTTGAAGTATACTTACCTCTCATTCTGAGAGAAGGTGGTACCAGTTGTGCCGGAGGATCTCAGACAGGGTGGTGCAGTACGAGGTGTGATGAGGTCTCTGAGGTAAGATGGTGCTGGTCCATTTTTGGTCTTGTAGGCAAGCATCAGTGTTTTGAATCTGATACGTGCAGCTACTGGAAGCCAGTGAAGGGAGCGCAGCAGTGGGGTGGTGTGGGAGAACTTGGGCAGATTGAACACAAGTTGTGCAGCTGTGTTTTGGATCATCTGCAGTGGCTGATTAGCATTCAGATGAAGACCTGCCAGACCAACACTCTATAATCAACTGAGTTAAGTAGATATATAAAGTAAGAATCCCACCTTACTAGAAGAGAGTAGATTCAAGATAGAGCTAAAGCTTTAATCTCCAGAAGGTTCTTTCATGCATGCAGTATATTTCTTATTTGATTGGGTGTATGTCAGGGAACCACCAGCCATGCCTCCCTCCTACACTCAGCACACTCGCACAGCCTCGCCCTCCTACTAATCACCTTCACCTATCTCCAATCTACTCTCCCCTTCATAAGACCCCCATTTCCACTCGCTCACCATCCGATCTACGGTTCACACTGGCGATCATCCCTGGACTTCCCACATTTCCGGTTTGTGCTTATACTAAAGCTTCTGCCTCGTGTACTGAGACTAATAAAGCGTTTGCCCGTACTCTGGTCTCTGACTCTTGATACACGTGTGACAGTGTAAGTGATTTTTTTCTCTTACAACATTAGAATTTTTATAACATACACTAATGAATTTTTATAGTGCAATGGCATTTATAAACCCGCTTTTGACGAAACCTGTGACAACCGCAAGCCTAATTATTGTCCTAAATACAAGTCCTCTTTCATTCCAGACGCATGTTCACTTTTTAACATTACTTGTTACGGACTACTTCACCTGAGTACTAATGACTGAAATGTTTCAAGTACATAACAAATAAGAACAACAAACTCCCTTATATTCCTGACTTTTCAGACTTTCTATAAGAACATTTATTAAATAGTGAATGTGAAAATGCAATTGAAAAAAAATTATTGAAAATCATTTGTTACACTTATTTTAGCAAGATAGTTATTTCTAGAAATGAATATATGAAATCCTATTAATAAAATCGTGTATTATCAGCATTACTGAGCCATGGGTGCTCACTATGGTTCATTTAATTTTGGAACAGCTGTTTAGAATATATTCACCTTAACCATTTATGTTGCTTTTTTTCCCAGATTACTGCTTCTTAAATTCGTAAATGTAAGAATGTAAGAATAAGGGAGATGTGCACCCTGTAGTTACTGCACCTGCATTAACTACAGGGGAATAAAGTTGATCAGTCACACCATGGAGTTATGGGAAAGAGTAGTGGAAGCCAGGCTGAGAGAAGAGGTGACCATCTGTGAGCAACAGTATGGTTTCATGCCAAAGAAGAGCACTACAGATGCAATGTTTACTTTGAGAATGTTGATTGAGAAGTATAGAGAAGGTCAGAAGGAGTTGGAATTTGTGTTTGTGGATTTAGAGAAAGTGTACGACAGGGTGCCAAGAGAGGAGTTGTGGTATTGTATGAGGAAGTCTGGTGTGTCAGAGAAGTATGTGAGGGAAATGTGCAGTAGAAACGACTACTGGTTCAAGGTGGAGTTGGGACTGCATCAAGGATCAGCTCTAAGCCCTTTTCTGTTTGCAGTGGTGATGGACAGATTGACGGACGAGGTCAGACAGGAGTCTCTGTGGACTATGATGTTTGCCGATAATATTGTGATTTGTGGTGAGAGTAGGGAGCAGGTTGAGAAGAGCCTGGAGAGGTGGAGGTACACGCTGGAGAGAAGGGGAATGAAAGTCTGTAGGAGTAAGTCTATGTCTGATGCATGACACAGTCATAGCACAGTCATATTTCTCTGTCTTTCTATTACCTTTCACCACATGATCTGTTGCACAGCTGGATTTTCAACCAACCCTTGATTTCATTGCACATTGACCTTCACCTGACCCTCTTATGCTCCTCAGGTGGGCGATCAGATCCTGGAGGTAAATGGGCGTAGCTTCCTGAGCATTCCTCATGACGAGGCGGTGCGTGTGCTCAAGGCTTCACGGCACCTAATGATGACCGTGAAGGACGTGGGGCGACTGCCTCACGCCCGCACCGTGGTGGGAGAGACCAAATGGATAGCCAGCTCCCAGATCACAGACAGCTCAGCCAGCAGCAGCGTAGCAGGGTGAGAAAAAAATGAAGTGTTTTAACTTTTTTATAGATTTTATAGATGCTCTGTTACTTATGTAATTGAGAGTTTCAGTGTGTCTGTTTGTACGATCAATGGCTTGGTGCCTCTTTTAAGCACCAAATAATAGACATGATAAATCAGAGGCAGTACCATGGTGTGTGAATAAAGATATATTTTAATATTATTCTTAAACAATGAAGAATATTAGTGACATGGTTTTACTGGTGTTGCAAATACACTATATGGACAACAGTATTGGGACACCTGACCTTTTCTGCTATATGTGGCTCTTCTCCAGAATGTTAACACTAAGCTGGTGAACCAGGTGTCAAACCTACGGCAATATAGTGTGTTACAACACCTGCCTTGTTTATATATATATATATA